>JAPZEB010070220.1:0-15051 GCA_029783705.1 Chaetodon striatus
ATCGGTATCGGCCATCCAAACACTCTGTAAATCGGAAATCGGAATCAGCCCAAAAAATTGCAATCGGTGCAAGTCTACTTTATATACAGTCTCTAAGTAGGCTAACTGCATATTAGAAACACACCACTGTAGGCAAGAAAATGACACGCATGCTACGACTTCTATCACCACTGGCTCAGCTTGTTTCACTTTTTTCCCCACACAAATACTGTCATATACTGTTTACTCTGGTGAAATGTCAGAAAGGTGTGAGGGTATATTTAAATAGCTACCACCCAAAGCCTGACACAAACCAAGCCATGAAAAAAAAATTGTAAAAACAACAAATTGTGTGGACTTTTTTTTTTCCCAAGACCAGTGACTTCCTGAGTCTTGTCTTAACCAAACACTCAATCTCTTCTTCTAACTCTCAGCAAGAAAGCCAGTTAGAGTGTTCCCAAAATGCAAAGTTATATTTTTAATTTTAAATGTATTATGTACAGCTATAAGAATTTTATTATCATCATTGGCTCTTATCATATATTCATGCGTGCAATTTTGGGCCTCTCTTTGAAATGAGGTTTTATCACTGCTCCTGGACTGTGTGCTCTCTTCATTGTTTCATTGATGTTTTAGAATCTCCATGTTTTAGTCTCTAAATCTTTGTTTGATAGTATACGATCAGTCTTATTTATTCATTTATTGGTTCTCTTTCACTCTTGGGTTCTTTGGGTCCCATTTTTGTTCAAGTCTTATTTGGTCGGATAGTTTGTGTTATTAGTTTAATGTCTGTTTAATGTCACAGTTATTGCTGCTTTTCTTGGCCAGAATAAAAGTGGATTTTTAATCTCAGCAAAGCTTACCTGCTTAAACAAAAAGTAGTATTATATTTTTCTAAACTTTTTAATCTACTGCCGAAATATCAAACATCCAAATAAATCAGCATGTTTCTGTAACTTTGGCAAACTCAAGCACTATTTTCCAGCAGAGGTCTCCATTTCTTCCCGCACATCTGCTGTGCGCTGTATGAAACCTGCTGTTGGCCTCCTCCTCACCCCTATGTTAGTTCTATTACAGCCTTGCTGAATCAATGCATTAACTACCCTTTGTAGCTTGTCTAAAAACTACTCACAAGGCTGCACATTTAACCCTGACTCAACCCTTTAAGTCAAACAGCCAGCTAGTGTCAATACACTGACAAGAAGGTGTGAGCTCACACAGTCTTATACAGAGATGAGCCTTAACAGTTGTAATAACTTCAGGCACACAAAGCCAAGAAAACCAGCATTGGCTAACATCCTTTACAAGCATGACACCCTGGTCTGATCAACACCTCCATCTAGAAAAGTTTCATTTTCAAAATGTAAAGTTGTCATACTTCTCCTTTTTGTTTTGTTTTGTTTTGTTTTGATTTTAGAGCTGGACAATAGGGCTAATGAATGATACTGCCATATTTTTAGGCTTTATCGCAATGCACAACATATATCTTGGTATTTTGAAATCTCCTCTAAACCACTGTAGACTATTAAAATACTATATACCAAATTAACTCTAAAGTAGTAGAACTGTTAGGCTTCTTTGAATTAAATTAAGTACTGTTACTGTTGAATAAATCAAATAAAGTGCTGTTATAGTGAAATAAATTAAAGCATAACCACTGGTGCTTTTATTCTGAAGCACATAGATCGTCTCAGGTCAGAAGTGTTAAATTTTTTCTGTAAACTCGAAGCTCCCGCTCAACAGTTGGATGTAGACAGTTGGTGGAAAGTTAAACCATTACTGCAGTGCCATAAAATGTGAGGATGTTTATTTACTGTGAACATGAAACAAACAAACAGTTCTCCAGTTCATTGATTAATAATATTTGCAAGTCACACTGGTGCTCCATGGTTGCAAAATGCAACTAAATGGTCCCGATCTGGAGACCTGCAGACACAAAAAGACATGCCTCGCCTGCTCACACACTTTCGTCCAGGACAGCGGATGAGTGGTCTGGATGGGTGGGGGAGTTTGTGTGACGTATCATGTTTGTCTTTTTTTTTTTCTCCTTTTCTTGAGTCCTGCATTAACTCTTCCAGGTAAAGCTGCTAAACTTTTCTGTATATTTCAGTATGGTTTTTGCAGATCATGGAGTTCATGGATTCATGGATTTTGGAGAACGTGGCCATTGAATGCATTTTGGGTAAGAGCAATGAAAAAAGGACTTACAGTTTGGTTCACATAGACTGACTGTGTGAGGAGTTTTGACAGTGTGACTTCAGTTTTAACCAGTGCATGTTTGCAATCAAAACAAATTGTAAAAGCTTCCAACTGGTGAAACACAGGGTGGCTTTCATTGTGACAAGCTACGGAAAACGCAAAGTATTTGTCACTGAAGTTAGCAATGACTGCAATCGTTCAGCGAAAATGCTCCCACAACAGAGACGTGCTCATTTTATTGCCAGCAGATCAGTCAAATATTACTGGGAGTAATGAAGCAGGCTCAGTGAGCTGAACAAGAAAGAACCAGAGAGTTAACAAGTCCAGAATACTGTAAGCAATTATTTCCTGGAATTTAGATTGACCCTGCTTCTTGTCAGTGTGACACTGCCGTCATTTGTTTCATTTCCCAATTATCTGTCTAGTTGGGCAATGCCTCCATTGGGTAACATCACATCAGCGGCTTGAGCGGGGCAAGGAAACAATTAGCTCAGCTGTTTCAAAGGAAATCATAAATGTTGACTCATTTACTTTGCCAAAGTCACATTTAAAGATCACAACCTCAAATACTAAAAATGACAGGCTCACTTTCTAATTTAAGTCCCTGACATGATTCTGCATTGTGCACTGGATTTTTTCTTCATTTCTGCAGACATATGGCCTCCACTTCAGAGAGTGTGTTGTATTTTAAGGATTGGCATTTAATTTTAAAGGAACTTTATTCTAAACTAAAGAGCTTTATTGGCCTAACCACTCAGATGCAGTACAAACTTAACTGTGTTATTAATATGCTGGGAAATATTTGAAATACTAATTGAAAAACTACAAAGTGTTTGAGACGAATGCCTGTAAACAACAGGCTAAACCAAGAAAAACATGATTGCAAGGTATAGCGTTAAAAAAAACACACAAAAATTTACTAAAGTGGATGTTGTGAGTATATAAGTGCAGAGTTGGTGTTGAAATCATAGTTTGAAATGGAAACTGGAGCTAGAAACCTGAAGCCATATTTGGCAAGAAGACTGCAGCTTACACAAAATAGTATACAGTGGCACTGCTGAAAATTCCACATGGTCAAGTGCCCACTGCATGCAATAAAACCACCTTTAACTAACAAAGTCGTCCTTCTGGCGTCATGAGGAAAGTATGTGTGCTTGGCATTGAGACTGGCCAGATGCCAAAAAGGGCAGAAAAAACATTAAGAAAGAAGCTGGAAAATGCTGTATCCACAGCCATAACTGCTGTGGCCATAATAATATGTATGGTAAAATTTGAGGATATTCTAGTGCCTTACTTTGTACTATAAACACAATTTTGTATAGAAAAGTTAAACAGCCTTGCCACCACATTTACAACCATCTATTTTGCTGTGGGGAGTTACCTTGACCTACTGTCAGCCAACTCTCTGTATGACTTTTCTCCATATTTGCAAAAACTATTAGATAGCTACACTGAAATTCAACTTTTGTACATGGTGTTAGCTTAAATTGGCATATCTATTTTATGTCCTACAGTATATTTAGTGGCTCCTCAAGAGGTACACAAACATGTATTTGTAGTGATCGCTCCCTTTTATCTCTTGACTGGTCTATACTGGAAGATTCCTGAATTTACTGACTCTTCTATTATTGGCTCTGTTTCTGGCCCCCCTTTATTTTACTTTTCCCTCAGGCCCGCTTGCTGTAAGGTGTGGTTACACTTCAGGGCAATGTGTGTTTAAGGCAGGCCTGTAATTATTACATGCTGCAGATAAACAGTGACACAGCCTTTACACTAAACACGGGTGAGGATCAGTCTTTGAACTCTTTCTATCAGACAGTTAAGCACACTAAGCAAGTGAACAACAGACATACAGTATAAGGTGATTCTAAGCTTTGACTATTGCCTCTTTTGTGTTTCATACAGAGAATCAATGTGTGCTATTAATACCATACCTTATATTTACACTACTTGTGATGGATTTTAATAAAACAATTTAATTCATTTTTAATGTGTTGGTCAAAGTGCTGAACAGTAGTCACAGTAACAAGCAACAACATTTTCCTCGGGTTAACCAAACAAATAACCTAATATATTGACTTAGTAACACTATTTTACACTGAGTGTCCCAATAAAATAGAGGTACCAACTTTATTGTCATTGGGGGTGTAACAATCTATCAGTCTGGATCGATATACTGATTCAATGATCAATGATCCAATTTCATCGATGCAAAGTGAAAACATTGTCAGACAGCAGCAGGCAGATAATAGCAAGCTGCTGAGAGAAAGACCATGAGGATGACATTAGTTACCTTTGAATAAATCAGCAGTGCATAAATATTTTGGATTTGGGAAAAATAAGGGGTCATCAGAAAAAAAACATGTATCGTATGTAAACAACGCAGTTAAGATAAAACAGGATGTACTTGCCTGGTAGGGTATCTCACTCCGCTAACTTCTCACTACAGCAACATTAGCCGCTCTGTCTCAACAATGTTCGGCTGAAATAACGTGCAGGCTGAAATTCAACTGTGCTGTTCTGTCATAAGATGCAGTAACTTAAACCAATGATGAGTAAGAAGAACTATTAATAAAAATTGTTATTTGTTAAGCTATGACTAGAGGAGAAGTCCACTAGCCGCTGGGCTAATTTATGCAATGTGTGTATGAACCTTGACAGTTTTTACTGAGCTGAATTTCATACCTTTGTTAAATGATCCTGTTATCAATCTATATTTTATGGCTATTGGGAGAAGTTTGCCTTCAGAGTTTTTTAGGGAAAAAAATGATGGTTTGGTTTAAAATGAAAACATTTTTTTTCCATAAAGGGCTTTCTGGCAGAAAGCCCTGCAGGTAAACTTATCACATCTGCTGTTTTATGTGTGTTAGTGGAGTCAGTATAAAGTAAACTTTACTGTACATAAGCGGTTACAATTATTTATGTAATTTTTATGTTTTATCTTTTATGGCTAAAAACAAAAAAGAAAGGGGTGGCAGCTTCTTCTGTAACTGATTGTGTTACATGGGCATAGGATATTGTCTCATATCGATTGCAGGCCCCTAAATTGCACTGAATCAAAATCGTATCGTGGCAGACTGTGTAATATCAGTAAATATCCTGTCATTGTCTAAAGAATCAGTATGATATTGTACGGTGATGAAACTAGTGATTTACACTCCCATTGGTCATGTATAAACATTTGTGACAGGCTGTTCAACTCCACAACTCCACTCCAACTTCACATTGTGATGCTGCTGACATTGCATTGTCAGCCCAGTCGCTACAGGAAACTGTTGGCATTGTATGTTTGTGCAAACCAGTAATATCTTAACTTTGTAGGTTTCATACATATCATTTCAGTGTTTTTAAAGTGACATATGAGTTTACTTTGTCAACTGGAGGTAGAGGGGGTGGTGGATGGCGTCACACATAGGCAAGATGCCCTCTAAGCTGCAGACCACTGTTCAGTATCAACAAAGAAGTTGTGATAGAGAGAGTCATTGCTGTGTTTCCTGCGGCTTGTTAGGCACGAAAGGTGGTTGTTTATTTACAAGACATTGTGTTTCCAGCATGGATTGTGGTTTGCAGAAAATGTACAATGCCAATATTTTTTCTGAACATTGAGTTGATATTCTATTTTTGAGTGTTTCTGACATTTTGTTAACATTTTTGCTTCTTTATAGACTTGGGAGTGGAAAAATGTTGTGTTCATATCCAATATGGTCGAGTGGTGGGAGGGATATGCAGCTATGCAGTGGTATGCACGTCTATACAATACACACAAATGTACAAGAGCCAGCAATCGCAACTGATCACGATGCAGCCTGAAGGTTTTCAATCTTGTTTTATATTTGTGTACATTTTGCATTGCAATATATTTGTGTGTCTCTCTTTTACTCTGTACAGCACTTTGGTCAACTGCAGTTGTTTTTGAATGTGCTATATAAATAAACTTGATTTGATTTGATTTGAAGATGGCATCGGCTTCTCAAAGTGTGAGAAACAGGAGTTGTTACTAGTGTACATGGTAGCTCTGATTACAATATAACTAACTTTCTTGACTTGGTAAAGTGGGAATATATCGATGAGAGCCCTACTTCCCATTGTCTGATGAATTTAATGCCCACTATTACCTCTTCCTTAAAAGCAAATCTCCATTAAGCAGTTCAGGAGAAACTGAGCTTTCGCAAAACAAGCAGAGATGAAAAGGCTGACAGTTAGAACAAACCACAGAGCTGTACTCAGGCCAGCTCCACCTCTCTCTTCCTCTTTAATCTTCCTCAGAATTTAGCCTGTAACTGTGAGGTTTGTTGCCCTCCACCCACATCTCCCTATGTGGACTTATAGTAGATTTGTTGAGGGTCTTCATGTAAACTATAGAATGGCTAATCCCTACTGCCCTTACAGTTTTGTGTGCAAAAATGATTTTGCCCCACACAGATATAATTATTGGAGTGGCACTTACCTTGAAGAAACTGCCTTTCCTTTCCTGCTTGCAGGGTTGACTGACGGTACTGGTGGACATGTTGTCTGTCAAGCCTTCTCTGTCTGACTATCTGCTGGACTGTCTGAGAAGGACAAAGGACATTAGAGCTACATGTACAAGACAGACAAAAACAAAGCAGCTCAGTTTTGTCCACTCAAGATTTCTGACAAGAGTGGTTTGAAAAAGATATTTTTAAAGCTCTGTCATATTTTTCTATTCTTGTCTTGTTCATCCTCCAAACTCTTCTTAAGAAATAAATGTTGATTGTGTGGCAAGAGGAAAAGAAGACAACAGACTGCAACAATCAAAACAACAATAGTTCCTTATTTGTTCAGCCAAGCCAAATGGTATAACCCGTCCACTGATTATTAGGTTGTTTAATTATGACTGTCCTGTCAACTACTGCTCCCAAGGACATGAGTGAACTTTGAAGCTCAGCATTAACACCAAACTGGACAAGAAGTCTGAAATTGCAGCTGCACGATCTGTTGCGGCCATTCTAGACAACTGCAGCAAATGTGCCGCAGCATGTTTCTGAAACACAGCACAGCTACATCCAGTGGAATTGTCCCTCTTGGCTCCCTTACAGTCAAGATAGTGGCAAAGATAACAAAAATGGGGAATTATTCATCTCTGTAGATGCTCCAGATCAAAATGAGACCAAACGTTTTCTATGGATGTCAGTTTTTGAACCATGATGAAGGCCAAACTGTGGCCTGCAACAGACCGTAAGGGTTGTTGTTTTTAGCAGTTACCAGAGAACTTGTAGCCCTTATCCGCCAGTTAAGAGGAGTGAGGAGTCAGTAGTCAATGACAATATAAAACAGTCAATGAAATGTGAATCACCACAACAGATGGGCGACGTGTCTTCACTTGCCCCAACTGTACAAAAATGAAACCAAAATATCCCAGGCATGGCAGCTGCCATCTTGCACTGGTGACATCAATTGAAGCCAGAGTTTGTGCAGAAGCTATCTCAACCCATACACCAGTGCAACCAAAACTCCAAGCAGCATCAAATAATTAAAACCAAACTTATCACAAAACACTTGAACATACAGCAGCGTGATAAGAACTACCTTAAATGACAGAAACAACCTTTGGGAAAAATCTATCTGAGGTGTACTTTGACTTTTTAGTTTGGCTCATGTTCCATCCACTAACATGGACAGGGCGGGCTTTATGACCTATACTGCAGCCAGCGACCAGGGGGCGAACTAGATGTTTTAGCTTCACTTGCGAGCAGCTGTCAACTACAAGAGGTCCTTACACTTTTAGTCATAAATGTGCACCCCATTTATAAGGCTGATAGATGTAGTAATTTGCGAGATTAGCTGCAGCCAGACAGACGCAAACACGTGTGCACACACCACCAAACGCATAAATCCCCTCGAGGCTATCACCTGGCAGAAAGAAAAATGTAAATTTGAACATCAACAAGTCCAGTTGGGCAGACACCTTCTACAGATGTGACATGATTTTAAGAGCCTTGAGGGGAGACTCTTTGTTAACTACTGTTTTCAAGGTCACTTTGAAGCTTAGCCATGCCCAACTCTCTTTCTCCGCTTATCAGAACACAGATTAGACAACCAAAATGACATGAGCTATCTAGTGCATCCTGTGGTCCCTCTGCCTCACTCCCTGCTGAGGAGACTACTTCAGATCAGATGCCAGGCACTCGGGTTAGTACTGTTCAGCATGGACCACAAATACAATCTAATGCTGTGGAAATACCGTTCAACACGCTCATCGTTATTTTTTACACTTTCAAAGTCCAACTATTTGATTTTTTGATTGAGAGACCCCTACTGGCAGAAATAACATGTTGAGCGTTTAGGAGACTTTATAGCAACAATGTGAAAACAATGTGACAATGTGAAAGGGGTCACTCATAGTGATGAACCTACAGAGAATTATCAACTGAATCTGGAGCTCCCCTTCACAGAGACTTAAGCTCTTTGTTTAGCTATCTGGCCCACAATTCTACTGGTCTGTCTCACTCTCTCTGCTCTTATAGTGTCATTTTCGACTTCAGCAGACAGCTGATTTAGACAAAAATACACAAAAACTCAATACACACTACCTGCACATCATGAAACAACAAACAAATAATGTTAGCAACTAGCTGGTGCAGCTAAAAAGCCAGATATTTCCCTCAGGACTGGATAGAGACCAAAAACAGAGCTAAGAGAGTGACTATTGGACTGACATTCATCAAGTGGTCAGAAACATGACTCCAAGTGAATGATTATGTTCCTCTTTCTACATCACTACAGAATCTCGACTAAAAACAAGGTTTCACCTGGTGTTAACATTAAGTCTTCATTTTCATCTTCAGAATCATTGCTTTTTAATAATACCCTTTAAAGATCCAGCTCATTTGCAGTAACAAGAATCTTTTCTTTGTTACATCTTCAATGGAGCTCTGACAGCAATTTCATTCAAAACAACTAAAGCTCGGCCAATGTGGTTCCTACAAAACAGTTCCGTTGCTGATTTTGCACGTACAGAGACAGAACACATGCACAGATCCACACGGGCAAGTCTGACCCAGATGTTGCGGTGGATCTTGTTACAGCAACTGATATGAGCCAGCTGTGTAAAGGCATGCAAACACCTCCCAGACCTCCCTTTTATGAAAGACACATGAAGAGGAAAATGCCATCAGCATCCATCTATTGACAACAAATTCATATCCTGACATAACAGTAATTTGCCAAAGGATTGTTGTGGAAGCAAAGTCTTGTGGGTATTGTTGGACAGACTGACATCTTTGGTATCTGACTCATTAAAGAGACTCAGGAAACCTGCTGAACAAAACATTTGCTGTTCAGAGCCAACTAGGTTCTCTGAACATATCTACATTCTACATGCATCTGCTGGCTGGCACACACTTTGGATTGGATCCAACATACTGTATATCAGTTTGCCTACAGATGACAGCTGACACTCATTCCTACGGCTTCAGGTGGATTTCTGACGCATGAGCAGCAATGTGGGTGTTGTACTGTGTTGTCATGGTAAAGAGGAAACTGAGCCTGAAGGAGATGCTCTAAGTTTACCACTCTACCAATCTAGGTTCCTTGTTATTCTAAGTTATCTTTAGGTTGTGACTGAAAGAATCAAATTGTGGATACAAGTAAAATGAGTATCCTTTGAAGGGTGGTGGCTGGGCTCACCCTTAAAGTCAGGGTAAGGAGCTCAGCTGCCTGGAAGAAACTTCTATTAGTACAGCTGTTCCTTTTACTTCAAACAGAACCCCTAGGATTTTTTACAGCAGTGATGCTGGAGTGCGCAAGTTTTGTTTTGCACCGCCATAGGATATTAAGCCTGTTCACTGACATGAGAAGAAGAACCTATTTATTCATAGTTGTAGATGCTGATTTATGTTTAATACAATGCTTCCCATACTCCATATGCTGTTAACATTGCTCCTGCATGTGGGGGCAGTTGTAACATTTGACATCAAGTGTTTCAATCAATACTGTGACTCTAACATTGCCTGTAAAAACAGTTGACAACTGTTACAAAGTAGAACCACAGACTGTATATAAAGATGGACAATGCATTTCCATTCCCACTGCCACTGCTACGGCCACTGCCATCTTGCATTGGTGACATCATTTCAAGCCAGAGCTGCCTTTACAGTATTGAGTTACAGTCCATACACCCATCCAACCGATCGCGAGCAGCACCACTGATCAAGAGCACACTGATTGGCAGACAGAGCTGTCAATTATGCCGTCAAACCCAGTTTTTTCAGCATCCAACAACGAATTCAAAACAAACCTAGCAGAAAAACAAACACTTAAACAAACATCAGCGTGATAAGAACTACCTAAAAGGACAGAAACCATGTTTTAGAAAAATGTATTTGATGTGTACTTTGGTCTCTTGGTTTGGCTCATGGCTGGAATTAGGGCTGGGTGATATGGCTTTAAAAAAATATTGTAATACTTTTAGGCTATGTCATGATATACGATATATATATATATATATATATATATATATATACTGTAGAATACTAAAGTACAAAATTATTAAATGAACTACAGTTACAATACAGTTAAACAGAGTGGCTACTGTCATATAATAAAGTTAAATAAAGCACTGTTGAAATAAAGTTAAATAATTTCCTGTTATAATGAAGATAAATTGTTATAATTAAACAATTCAAAGCAGAACCACTGGTGCTTTTGTTTTTAAGCACCACGATCATTTTGGGCTGGAGGTGTTAATGTTTTTGTCATGAACTGTTTTTTTCATGAACTTTTGTCATGAACTTGAGGCCTCAAGTGAACAGTTGTTGTGAGCAGTTAGCAGAAAGTTAAACAGTTACCATGGGACTTTTAAACATGAGGATTTACTCACTGTAAGCTGGTAACAATCTAACAGGTCTTCAGGTTATGTATTAGTATTTGCAAATGGCACTGGTGCTCCGTGGTCACAAAATCTGTCTTACTTAATAAGTAAACTTATTAAGGACTATTACACCAGCGCCCATAAACATGGATGGTTTATTTGCTGAAAACTAGTAACAAACTTAAGTAGAGATACCTAGTTAATTGCATATGAGGAGATTTTATATAGCAAATTTATATGCCATTCAATGTGTATTAGGGCTGCAACAATTAGTCGACTAATCGATGACTAATCAACTATTAAAATAATTGGTGACTATTTTAGTAGTCGACTAATCAGTTTGAGTCATTTTTCATAGAAAAGTACTATAAAAGTACCCCAAATCATCTTATTGCCGCTTCTTACGTTCACATATTGGCAGCTTTACACACTCTCCCATGACGGTGAACTAAAACCCTTTGGCGTGAGTACGAAATAAGACATCAGATGACATAATTTGGGGGTTTAGGAGACACAGACCGACATTTATCACCATTTTAACACAGTTTTCGATAAAATGACTAGTCAACTAATCGAAGAAATAATCGACAGATTAGTTGACAATGAAAATAATCGTTAGTTGCAGCCCTAATGTGTATGGGGGAAACACTGGACTAGGGTGACTGCTGGACGAATCAGAAGTGAGAAAGTAAGCAGAGTTAGGACTTCTGTCTCAAGCTCTCTCTTTTCAATCATCACACAGATACAACACAGGGTCCTCAGTGACATAAACTATTGAATAATTGTTTTGTGAGACAAAATTCTTTATTTAATGACCATATGCCATATCAACTGTACATGTGACCTGGTGGTTAAGGACAGCATGACTTTCTTTGTACAATGTTTTCACACTAGGTACCGAACACTAACAGAAAACACAGGCACTTTTTAAATAAAACACAAACTGGTACTAGCTATTAAAGAAGCAAATTGCCCCGACTGATCACACACATCTGAGCAGTGTGTGGCTATGAGGCCTCTAACTTTGGGGCTGAGGATAACAATATTGGGAAAAAGGCTGGATTAGTTTTCCATGCTTTTTACTGGCATGTGTGTACATGCCACATTGAGAAACAGAGGGAGAAACAGGTCTATTTCCTGGAAAGCAACAGAAGCCATAGAGTGACAGAAGGCATGCAGCCTTACTGTTTTTTAACTCCTGTCTCTTTCATTCTGCTTTTCCTCCACACATCACTAGTGGTGCTCTGTTGGGTCAGCCCCTCATGTCAAAACAAAGCAGTAGAGTGGGCTTTTAGACTTGTTTTGATTTCAGCAAGACGTGTGTGTGTGTGTGTGTGTGTGTTTTCATGTGTGTGACAGCAAGGCTGTGTGTAAATCACAGTCCTTGCCTGATAAACAGGAAAGCCCCTGTGGTTGTCAGTCAGGGAAAAATAAACACTGGACTGCCAGTTGTCCAATCAGAGACCAAATAGCCCCCAAGACACACAAGTCCCTTTTACACATGCAGTCTATCCCTGACATGTTCAGGAACATTTGCATAGGGTCATGTGTGAATGGAAGCAGGGATTGGTACTCATGGATATCTGTACTACCAATTTCCCACCTCATGACATCTCCAGGAAAATGCCAGTATGGCAGTGTTGTGAATGAAAGCAGTAACACTGCAGGGACAAGCACTGGAAGGGTTCTGTCTGACAAAAGACTAAGGCTTTAAAGTTCTGGTGATTTGGTCGATTGTGTGGTTGTAATGCTGTTGTCCAACAAAACTTTAATTGTCAGATAATTGCAGGTGTTACTTTAATAAAGCCATGTGTCCACCAAAGGTTTCTTCACCCAGCTGAAAAATGAAAGCTGTTGTTATTTAGCGCTTGTGTTTGTCCTCTGTGATGATTGGTCTATGCTGTGATTGGACAGCTGGTGACAGTGTCGAGAGCAATATTTTACCCAAAGTTAAACATTTTTCAACTCTCATTTTTAATTGGAAAATGGATACATAATCACAGAAGACACTGATTGTGGGATTTATCACCATGGATTTATTTCACTAAGTTTCCAAAAAGACTCTACAGCTCAAAGCTGGATTGCCAAGCCTTTGAAAGAGATACAATCACACTGGAGCCATTGTTGGAGCAGCAGGATGGCTAACGTTAGCTTCTGGACTAAAAATAGAAAGTCTCTCTCTCGCATGCAGATTACAGAGATATTTAATGTTAGTGACATTATGCTGTATATGACATCACCAACCCCAAAGTTAACTTTTAAAGTGTTAAGTATGTCAGATTTTTCTTATCAGTCCTGTTTAACACTTAGTGGCAAGATAGACTAGGAGCTTAACTTTGGTGTTGAGGAGCTGCAGTGTTTAATCATGGATAAACTGAAATCTACACTCTAAATTAACTGCCACTTGACATCTCATGATCGCCAACATATGTCTACTCTGAGCACATCCATTGTCACATCACTCTCTTTATTGTACTCAACTGGCACACACTCGCTACACCACGTGAGGTAGTAACAACAATTGCGTGTGTATAGTATGGGTGTGTGCATCTTTTTACTGATGGTGTCAGTTTGAATTCTTTGTACTTCAACTCGTAATCAAAGCAAAACGGGTTTTATGGCCAATGGCATTGCTTTTATATAGTAGTTTGTGTGTCTTTCTGTTAAACCTTTTCTCTGTCCTCCAAAGTGGCGGATAGTCTGACGATTTTACACACCACAGGCAACAGTATGCCAGCATCTGGCAGGTGGCGTATGCTTATGTCATAACCTGAATATTTGTGAAAGAGAATATAGACTGCATAGTTTATACTATGTGGACAAAGGGCAGAAGTTTTTAAAAGGCTTTACCAAGAAAAAAACAAAATAGAATTAATGCCCCGCGGTTGCATGCCTCGGCTCATCAAGTTCCTCTTACAGTTTACATCCATGTCTGTGAAAACATGGATGCTTCACACACATTTCCCCCGGCAGCACAGAAGATCTATACAATCAGCACAGTTTCAAGATTCCAAGATTAATGTCACTAATTCAGTATCTGACCAAATGTCTGTTCCTGAGTTATGACACTGAATAATGGCCAGAAAAGTGCAGAACATTATGATGTCACAGTGAAGATGACCTTTGACCTTTTTGATATCATATACCATCACTTTATAATTATATCTTATTAGACATTTGTGTGGAGTTTTGTCATAATTAGCATATGAATTCTTGAGTTATGGCCAAAAACATTTTTTGAGAGGTCACACCAATCTTGACTTTTGACTTTTAACCACAAAATTCTAATTATTCATGAGAGTAAGACAGATGCAACGTCACATTGTCCTTGACCTTTGACCAACGAAATCTCATCATCTTTGAGTTCAAGTGAACATCCCTGCCAAATTTGGAGAAATTCCCTCTCGGTATTCTTGAGATATCGCATTTACGAGTATAAGATAGACAAGGTCACAGTGATCTTGACCTCTGTATGACCACCAAAAACGAATGTATGGATGGATGGAAGGACAACCCCAAAACATAATGCCTCTGGCCACAGATATCATAGGTGCAGAGGTGTTAAAGAAACAACAACAACATATTAACATATTTCCCCAAATACTCTTACTTGTACAGTATATAGCCATGCAGACAGATCAGGATTTACAGATCATACATTTTCTCTCTCTGAGTTGGTTACAATTATTCATTTCCATTCCAATACAGACTAATTTCAATGATAAACTAAAGTAGAACTAGAACTACTGCCTCCTGGTTGCAGTTACAGTTTACATCCACGTCTGTCCAGACTCATACAGTATATGTAGTGAAGACTCTGATATTAAGTGTAATTTTTGGCGAAATGAAGTACATCCTCAACCCAGCAGCACAGAAGATCTATACAATCAGATCAATTTCAAGGTGGACACCCAAGATGAGTGTCACCAAATCAGTATCTGACCAAATGTCTCCCCTTCTGTTCCTGAGATATGACACTGAATAACGGCCAGAAAAGTGATTTTACAGAACATTATGATGTCACAGTGAAGTTGACTGGTGAC
>JAPZEB010070289.1:0-15038 GCA_029783705.1 Chaetodon striatus
GGGACTTGAATAAAGACTCTTTATATAAATATATGCTCCGACTGTTTGTGTTGCACTTGGGTCCAAAACGCACCCCTGACACTAGCAAAGAAGTGCACCAAATGAATATGCCTGGGGAGGGGATCATGCACTTGGTTGTGTGGGCGCATGCGTATATCTGTCTGTCTGCAGCTGCTCTCGCATACTATTGGACCCATCAGCCTAAAATGTTTTATTTTGTGTGTGTTTTCCTAATTCCCCAGATCCAAATCTGATCAAGCATCCACGGGATGTGCTGGTGCCCCAGAGGTACCTCCAATCCATGGTAGGGCCTCCCTGGAGTGGACTTGTGAGGTGGGGTACTAGCACATCCCAAGATGCTCAGTCAGATTAGGATGTGGGAGATGGAGAGGCCAGGTCTACACCTTGAGCTTTTTTTTCATGTTCCTTAGGCTGTTTCTGAGCAGTTTTTGTGGTGTGGCATGGCTCATTTTTCTGCTGGGGGGCCACTGCCATCAAGGAGTACCATTGCCATGAGGGTGTGTTACTTAGCCAACAGCAGTGTTTGGGTGGGTGGAAGACATCAAGTGGCATCCACATGAATGCCATGACCAACGATCTCCCAGCAGCACATTGCATTTTAACAAAATGATCAATGTTACTCATTTCACCCACCACTGCTTTTAATGTTTTGGCTGATTGGTATATATTGCCATTTATCTCTGGACCGATCAGCTACAACAACAATTAGCCTTGAGGGGCAAATGACAATATTTCGTGGGTTCTGGTGTAGCCAGCCAATTTCCTGGGCAAGACTTCCTTTTACAAGCACCGGTCATTTTGGCTGCATATTAATGTACATGAAATAAAATTAAGAATGTTTTAATATGAGGCTAAATTGCCATCAGACTAGAGCAGATGGGTTCTGAGAATGTATTTCAGCCGATGTATTTCTCCTCTCCATACAGGTAGTGGTAGTGGTAGTGGTGGTGGTGGTACCAAAGTGCTTCCAGCACCAAAATCCTCTCCCATTGCCCACAAATTCAGCACTCATATACAGTTATCTGTTTACAAAGATTATACTGTCGCTCACTCCTCCTAACCGGCAGGTACGGAGCACAAGCGATCGACAACTGTTTCAGTTTGGAATCTTGTTTCCCTTCATTCCACGACTGTCATGTATACACGCTGCACTGCCTGCCTACTGTTCCCTGCCCACATTCCCTGAGACACGCCCGGCACAGATCTCTACTGAGTGTACTTTTATAGTTATTAACACTGTATCAAGCTCACACATAGTCTCCCTCTACACCTGTTTACTCATGCATTATGTTTCAATGTCATGTTGTTTTATTGACTTTGGGCAGTGAAATGTCTCAACAGTCTTTACTTTGCCTGGATGATGAAGTGTATTTACAAAGCACCAGACGAGGAAGTGTTGGCTTTCTGTTGGACACTTTGAAACTTGATTTGTATAGTCATTAGTCGAGAGGAAGTGAGTTTGACCACAGCGACCCGTATGACACACAAAAATAGAAGTTAATGAGTCATAAGACAACAGTATACTAATAGCATAACATTTTAGCCTTATTAGAGGTCTTTAAAATTTCTTTCAGGAATATAATGTTTGTGCTTATAAAACATATAGGCTACCTTATCAAAAGCTACACAGTAGATTAAGGTGAATTCAGTATCTTGAAAAATTAAACAAGATAAGCAAGAAATAACAGCTAACCCCACCCTTTACTTTCACTTCCTCACTCAGTGTGTTCGAAAGAGGACAGACACTCTAGGCAGGGACAGAGATGAACATGTTTATCATGTACACTGTATGTTACATGGTAAGAGATGTCATTTGCACTCTTTTGATCTGAGAGAAACATTTTAATCGAACAAGGGAAGAGAATTAAGACAAGTCTGTGCCATTATGACTTCAGTGATTAATCAGCACTTCTTCATGTGACACAGTGAGTATCAAAAATAATATTACTTGACCATTTCAGGTTAAATAAACCGAGTTCAAATGTTCAGATGACATTCAACTTAAAGCTCCAGTGTGTAAGATTTAGGAGGATTTGGTTGAATCTAGGGGTGAGAATTGCAGATTGCAGCCAAGTGAAACTGATTAGAATTCCTTCAGTGTTCACTGTTCAGAAGGTTTTTACCGGGAACCAGATTATCCACAGAGGTCTTCTCCTGTCCAAAACAGACCGACCAGGTGATTTAAACCGGTAAACACACTGACTAAAGCAGTTTCACATTACAGTCCACTATCTTCTGTGCTATTTGGCGTGTCGTAGATTGATCCTCAGTGCTTGCTACGTCAGCTCAATTTTTTTCTTTGATAACTTTTTGCGTGCTCTCCTTTTTCTGATCCAGATGTTCAGTAGGGTCTTACTGTGAGCCACAGCATCTGCAGAGGTCCCTGCTAGAGTGGGCTCACCTTTTTCCTCTGATAACTCAAGATTTTTAGAAAGTTTTTAGCAGGAGACAAATTATCCACAGGAGGTCTCTTCTTTAACAAACAGTCGGACTCAATGATTTAAACGGGACTGACACAACTAATAAAGAAATTTCATGTAAATAATAAAAAAAAAACATCTGTGTTTTCCCGATGCTGTCTGTCACTGAGGGGCTGCTAACTACGCTGGCCAATGCGAAAAATAAAAAGGACCCTTTCTAGAGCCAGTGTTTGGTTTGACCATTCTGTGCAACTTGGCAATCTCTGTAGATAAGGACCCACTCCCTAAGTATATGTAAACTGCTTATTCAAAGGTAACAAAACACAACAGCTCTTATTTTAAGATGATTATACACTAAAGAAAACACACTAACTGTATTATGTGCCACTTCTTCCAATATATCCCCCTAAATCTTACACACTTGACCTTTAATGTGGTCTTCATTTATGATAATTTTGAGTATTTTTTTCTTTGTAACTGTCCCTGGTAATCTTTGTTTATTGTATTTGGCTTTCAGGATCACCTTTTGCAGTTTCCTTAACCAGGTGGACTATACATTGAAGAATTTCAATTCTATATCGGCTGGACATCACTTGTTCTTTTTGTAACGAAGATTTTAAAATGGGTCCTGGCTTGAAAGAGGAACAAACAAAAAGAGGATCAAAATGTTTTAAACTAGCTTCTGTTTTCTTCTTGCTGAATATCAACAGTTTTGTTATTCCAGTCACAGGATTTTACATGAGGTCTTGCCACATTACTAACAATACCGCCATATGTTCCTCGCATAAACTTACTGCTGTTCCTCAAGATATTCCCTCAAAAGTGAAATGTTTGGACTTGTTTGGAAACAAGATTTCAAAAATCTATGTTTCAGATTTCAAAAAGCTGTCAAATTTGACAGAGTTAAAACTGAAATACAATATAATCTCGGAGATAGACACAGGCGCCTTTACCAATCTGATTTTCCTCAAGAAGTTAAATCTAAATGATAACAAACTTACTGGACTTGGAGACAATCTTTTTGATGGTTTGGGTAACCTCACACAGCTCAGAATGAATAGAAATCAGATTAAAACAGTGGCATCCACCGCTTTCAAGTCCTTGGTAAGCTTGACGTTTTTGGACATTTCCTACAATAAACTGTACCGCATAACAAATGTTCATACTATAATACAGCACCTGCCAAATCTATTGGAGCTGTTAGTTGCATGCAACAACTTTACCTCTTTTCAGTCCTGGGAATTGACAAACAGCTCACTAAAACTTGGCCGCCTTGATTTGTCTGAAAATCCCATTGGAGACTTTAGGATCACTGCAGATGTTTTTCCTAATCTTACCTGGTTAAACATCGGGGGCTCTATGAAGAAGCATCAAATGAAATGGGACATTCGTAACAAGACTTTCCTTAGCCGAGTGTCTACTTTTGATATTAGTGGGCTTCAAATAGCATCACAAGACATGAAAACAATTCTAGAGACCTTCAACTCCTCACTGACTACAGTGAAGATGAACAATATGAAACGTACAAACATGAGAGCGTTAATTAACATTTCCTGCACCATCCCAACAGTGTCCTCGCTCCAACTCAGAAGTAACAACTTCTTTTTTATCAGTTCAAATTTGTTACAGTTATGCTCTAATGTAACAGAGTTAGATTTAGCAGATAACTCAATGAAAAATATCAACGACGAGGCCTTCAAATCTCTTCAAGGTTTAACGGTCTTGTCTCTGAATCACAACAGGTTTCCATCTGTTCCAGCTGCCATAAGAAATCTACCAGCTCTTCAAGTGCTAGATCTCAGCAAAAATAATATCACCACACTTGGGCATTATGATTTTGCCAATCTGACAAAGCTCAGACGGCTCAGCCTCCATCAGAATTTAATCTCGGCTCTACAAGAAAATGTTTTCAAGGATTTAATAAACTTGGAAGTTTTAAAGCTACAGAACAACAGCATCTCTAACCTGAATGGTGCTTTCAAAGAATACTTGCCAAATCTTGCACAACTGCGTCTGAATTCAAATAAACTCACGGGTATAAAACATGGGGAATTTAAGGGCTTGCGGTCCCTGCAGAACTTGTCATTACATGACAATCAGATAAATAAACTTGAAAAAGGCTCTTTTACTGGACTGACGAATCTTAAGGATATCCAGCTGAAAGGTAATGTAATGAAAGAACACAGGGATTACAAAGATAGTTTCAATGATCTGATAAATTTAAAACGATTAGATTTGAGTCACAATAGCATTAAGTATAAAAAGAGCACAGCTTTGCCTGATCCACCATTTTCTCATCTGTCAAATCTGGAGACACTGGATTTGACTGGAAATCGCCGCAGGTTGGAGTCCCACCTGCCTTGCAACTTCCTGCAAGGCTTGACTAATCTTCTGTCCTTCGCTGGCAGGAATCTTGAACTTATATCCTTGCACAAGGACACATTTAATCACACGCCTAAACTGCAAAATCTTGACTTAAGCTCAAATGAACTTATGGATCTTTCGTCAGAATTGTTTTACCCAATTAGAAACCTCAAAAGCCTCTACATATCTAGAATAGATCTTGGGTCTCCAGATTTCCTCATAGATGCCAAACTAACTAAGCTGGAGTTCCTGCAGGCAAGAAAGAATCAGTTTTCAGTTTTAAGTGAGGAAATATTGAGGTCCATGCCAGCTCTGGCTTACTTGGATCTTCAAGGTAATAGTTTCACCTGTGACTGTGATAATGCCAAGTTCCTCCGGTGGGCAGAAAACAACCAGCAAACACAAGTTTATGATGCCTACAACTATGTGTGCAACTATCCTCGGAACCTTAAAGGTAAGAGGCTGTTGAAACTTGACGTCCGGTCCTGCACAGTGGACATTGAATTCATGTGCTTCATCTCCACCACATGGACGATCCTCCTGTTAATGGTGGCATCCTTCACCTACCATTTCCTGAGATGGCACTTGGCCTATGCCTACTACATCTTCTTGGCTTTTCTCTTTGACACAAAGCATAAAAACAAACAGGCTCCAAATCAGTATGATGCCTTCATCTCCTACAACACCCATGATGAGCCATGGGTCATTGGACAGCTGTTGCCAAAACTGGAAGGGGAGCAGGGCTGGAGATTGTGCCTGCACCATCGAGACTTCGAGCCAGGTAAGACTGCCCTTTACAACTGGCATTTAACACATTTTTTTAGTCATGATTGTGAATTAGCTTTTGGAACGGCATTGTTAGTCTGACATTCTGTCCAAAACCAGTAGCAGTGTTTGGGCACAAAGCAACATGGAGGAGGCTGGTATATGTACTGACAGGTATGATTGGGAAATTACACACACGTGAGCAGAGGTAGTCAGGTGACCTGGATCGGGAAACTCTGAGGGCATCTGGTGGACAAATGGAGAACAGCAAGCTTAATAAAGCTAAATAGACACCCAGGCTCCTTGGAGAAGTTGGGATGTGGCTGGAAAGATGGATAGGAAGGCAGAATAGGCAGAAGTAAACACAAATGATGAAGTTGTGATGATGACGTGGGCCGTACTTTGAAGCCAATTTTATACGATGACCTAACCGTACAACTTCCGTGTGTGTCACATGACGCCATCGGGCTCAGAAAGACATTTTTACATGACTAACATTAGGAAAGGGATGTCTGTAAATCAGTGAACAAAGGAATGACTCATTTCACAGTCAGAAATATTGCATTTTGAAAGTCTAGAGGAGCGGCACATTTTATCTCTATTCTAGTTAACAGAGTACTAAACCGCAAGTTAGCTGCTCAGACGGTGAGGTCTTTAGTGCACGCTCTATAGAGTCCATGATGTGGAAGATCACAGTAATTTCATACACAGGAAGTCACATGTTTTTGGCTTCATACGACATTGAGCTAACTTCATAAGAATGTACGGCGCCTCTAATGCTGTATCCATTTCTTTTAACATCCATGACACAGCCACATAGAGTTGTTAGCATGGCTGTAGACTCCAAATACTAAAAATGGGGTTTTTAGAGGCTACTGTACCTCTGAAACTTCAGTCGCATCTACGCAGCTGCAAGTTCCATATTTTTTTATTGTTGATGTTTAGCATGTTCAACACAATCAAAGATTACTCAAGTCAAAATCTATGTTAGGTCTTGAATGCAACCTAGTTGTGTGTAATGGCCAGTACTCCTAACTGTAAATATCGGAGCACATTATGGGCTTTTAAATCCACTGTCAAGGAAAAAAGGGGATATTATTTTCCCTTTGGTCCCATTTTATTTCAGTGTGCAAACTAGAAATGCAAAGCTGTAGTACATGGCAATCCATGTACTAAGGTGTACATTACTTAAATACAGTATAAGAATAATCAGTTGTTTGTACTTTCATCTTTTCTCCAGAGGGTGTCGCCATAGTACTTTCTATACTGCACCATCAGAGGCACAAATGTGAAGAACACACATTTTATTTACTGGCCTTTTTCTGTGTCCTCTTACTTTTTCTCTTGCTCAGGTAAACCCATCATAGACAACATTACCGATGCCATCTATGGAAGCAGGAAGACCATCTGTGTGATCAGTCGCAAATACCTTGAGAGTGAGTGGTGCTCCAAAGAGATCCAGGTGGCAAGGTAACGTGTCACTATAACACCTTGCTAACTCTGTATGAACTGAGTTAGTGTGATTAATCCATCACTGACTTTACTTGCACTGTATATAAGTGGGGTCTTTATAATTATGCTATTTACATGGACTGATACCCATGTGTTTAATCTTCTGTTTAGCCTTTCAGCTCAAACCATTGGAAAAACAAGGAAAAGGTCTAGTTTATGCCATAGTGCCATATTTTTTAAACAAAAGTAGCAAAATTTCAACTGATAATTCAGAAAAAAAATGCTAAAGGAAATGCAAATAGTTGTGTTTCCATTCACTAATGCTATATGAATTTATTAGGATGATGGTTCATCAAGATAAACAGTTGGTGGTGCCAATTCTCCAGTCAGGTGCCATTGTGGGAAAAAAAAAAAAAGAAAGAAAGAAAAGAAAAGGGCACAACAAGATGATGTAATTAAACAATGAAAAATTTGGTATTTTCAACAATTTTTTTTTTTTAAAGTTTTAGTCTCGTCAGCAAAAGTTTAATTGAAAAAAAGGTCTTTGTCATTTTTTCTGTTGATATGCCAACTTTTACACCTCAAACAGCCTTTTTTAAAAATATATTTCACTTCTTTTTTTTTTTCATTGCTGTCATTTCTACTCAGGTTTTTCATGCACAAATAAAAAAAGGCACAAGTTTTTGCAGATTCTGAACCAAAAATCGCAGCATGTTAAGTGTTTTCATGCAAGCGTCACCTGTCAAACTTCATATTTAAGTTTCTGTAAGTTTGAAATGATATCAAAAACCATGTTGCTGTCATCATGAACACAGTCAGAAAGTTAAACCCAAAAGTTTGAAACTTAAGAGACTGAAACTTAAAATAATTTCCCATAGGTTTTTAAAAATAATTTGTCTTTGTTTAAAATTTCTTTAAGACAATTGGTTCATTAATCTGTTTTTAAAGCTTTTTACGTTTGGGTCATTTTTCAAGCAGAAAAGTCAAACTTTCAATGATTGCTGCTTTTCTCTGTTTCATTTATCATTGTCAGTTCAATACCTTGGGGTGTTTGACTGCTGATCAGGAAAAAAAGCCATTTAAATACATCACATTGGGATCTAAGAATCTATGAACCTATGCTGATGAGCTGTCCTCTCATCTGTCTTTTCTCTTTGCACAGCTTCCGTCTGTTTGATGAGCAGAAGGACGTGCTGATCCTGGTGTTTCTGGAGGACATTCCCACCATTCAGCTGTCTCCCTACTACCGCATGAGGAAGCTGCTGAAGAGGCAGACCTATCTGAGCTGGCCTCGAACTTCAGAGCACCCCGAACTATTCTGGGAGAAGCTCCGCCAGGCTCTGACAACCAGAGAGGATCTCGGTGAGGACAGATTCAACCTCATTGTGGTGGACAGACCGTAATGGGAAGGGAAATACCACCTCCTGTGTAAGCTTCAGTCCCAGTGTGGTCCATTGGTTTAAGTTTTCTGAAGTGACAACCGCTGGGGCTGAAATATGAAGCCAACATCAAAGTGCCAAAAACTGTAGTTCTTTGAGTGGCCACTTGGGGCTGGCTCCTGAAGCGACTAAATCCCCATCTACGCTCATGTTAAAATGCCAAACTTAACAGCAGAAATTAACACATTTACAAGCTGGTTTTGGTTTTCATAGCTATTATAACGCTCATGTCAACTGTACATTGGGCACATTTTTGTATAACTTGCATATTTACATGTTATCAAGGCTTAGAGTTACAAATATTTAAGAGCGTTAGCAAATGCATCTCAGCTACATCACCATCTTAACTGTATCCCATCTGCTGGACGATCTTAAGCCACAGATTGTTTTTTAATTTGCTTATTCAGATAGTTGTTGCCATGTTTGTTGTACAATGTTGAGTTTCTGAGGGACCAAACTGCTAAGTTTCCTCATTTTGGCAGCAAGCTAGCTACCACCTGGAGGTATGACATCAGTTGCAACAAAGGATTTTTTTGATCAAACATATTTCCTCCTGCCAATATCCACTAAAATCGAGGTTTGTTTGAATATTTTTCCTCCTGCATGAGCACTCAGCAGGGCTGTGAAAACATTGATATGAACCCACAAAACCAATGAATTGGTTTTTGTACATTTCCATGAGGATTTTTGTGACGAAAATCGTGCTTTACGTACGAGTGAAATACTTGAAGCATAACGAACATGTAAGCTATGCCTTTGGCTTCAGGGGCAGTGATCAGATAATGACAGATAATAAATGGGTGATGGATAATATAAACAAAAGGAATGACAACAGATTGGTCCAATCAAAAATACTTGGGTCTGGGTACCTATATTTGCCGGTTAGAATTACTAAAAGTCATAGATCTTGTTCAGATTCATTGGTCCAACAGTCAACACCAGTATAAACTAATACTGCCTATCCTTTAACATGCCTCAGTATAACATCTGTACAGTATCACTTGACTCATATAGACAGAGTCCCTGGTTACAAATGTGGGAACGCTCATAGTGGGAGCATAGAAAACATGTTTCCACAATGTCATGATAACTTATACTGTATATGGACTTTTTTAGTATTTAGAAATAAAGTAACTGGCTGGAAACCAGATAATAATGTCACTTAATAACCCATCTATAAGACTATGTAAGAACGTCTATTCTGAAGTGCTTATCACTGATTATAGGGAGATGCTATATAGTCTGTATTACTGTGTAAACACTGGATTGAGTTTTGTTTGTTTGTTTGTTTTATAAATTTATATGATCTCAAAACCAGTTTTATTCATTTCAAGCTTTGTACATATATTGTAAGTGTTATACTTGGTCTGTGGTTAACCCCTAAACCTCATTATACACTGTGCAGCCAAGCTTTGTTCAAATCCACAGGGTTTTATTTTACATTCTAGTGGAGATGCTAAAGTTTTCAAAGTTTCTGAATCTGTCGAGTAAAATTTGGGGGAAATATGTACTGAATTATGCAAAATGCACCTAGAACTTTGTTGATTTGATGTCTCATAGCCTCATTCAAGAGCTGATGCAAGGTCAAACATTACATATATGATACAATCAGACAGTTTGGGACAAGATGATTTTAGCAGCCATAAAGCTATTAACAGTGGAAAGACTGTATGTCAAGGGGCTTCAAACGTACAATTATTTCATCTGACATGTATTTCTTAATCTGTTTTTCAGATTAATTTCAACTTTTAACCGTTGTTTTTAACTTTTACCTTGTTTTTTTTCCTTCTACCACTGACAGGAGCACTGAAATTTTATTGTACATTTATGCAATGACAATTAAGTATTCTATTCTTAACTTTATTATATTTTTCGTTACCAGTCTGTTTACATCATCTTCCTTTGATACAAAAATGTTTTGAAAAATGTCCAAAATCAATTTTCCAATGTCCTGTCTTCATAATGTTACCTCTATTATACTGCTTCCACTGCATATTCATCTGAACATTTGTGTGCAAATCTAACCTTTGTGGCCAGATATGATGTATTAATGTGTGACAAAATGTGTTATATGATTTGTTGTATATATAAATGTAAATAAAATTGAATGCTCCAGTATTCAAGTGTTGTTTAAACACCATAACTGAAAAAGTTATGTTAAAGTCATGAATTAACCAGTGCGATATGGTGAATGCGGTAAAGCCAATATTGACAGACACATGTGTAATGAAATATCTCTTTTAATAAATTCTTTGGCAAGATACATTCAAACCCCACTTCTTTTAAGAACACAGTGTTTCATACTCTGTGCCTTCAAAATGTCAGCACAAAATTTACAAAAATATATTTGTACTTCTCAAAAACCACGTTTTCATTATTTCTAGTAGATCTCTGTAGCTACAGCGTACAGTTTACTGTGTATCAAAAATACTACACTTCTCTGTTTATAAAACAGAACAAATAATAAGAGATAATTTAACAAAAATCTCATGATAGACCCTATCAGGGTTCTTGTGCAGGAACGCATAAAAGTTAGAGTCATATGTTGCAGATATGAACTGCTGTTCAGAGCTTATGCTGATGATGTAGTGTTGCCCGGCGTTCTGTTTGCGAGGATCTGGCTGACCCTCCTCTCCCTTTCACTACAAAGAAAGATGAAAATACAACATTAATTTGGTCCTGAATATAGATATACTACCAAATGAATATAACGTACAGAAAAAGCGACACTAAACATGCTAGAGATATACGTGTATACTCACTCAATGCATCTCATCCCAGTCTGTGTCCAGCTGCTTGAAGTGTTGGCGCACACAAATCTCCCTGGAAGGTGGAATCTGTGGGAAAACAGAAAATGATTAAACATTCATCGCATGATTGCGCTCCATTGCACTCAGGATGCACTTTCCTTCCTTGTGGTTTTATTCCACCTTGTCTATTAACCCTGCAGTGTCTTCTAGTACATATTTACAACCCTAACCGAGTGACCCCTGTCCAAATTAGCTGCTCTCAGAAAGTCCCAAAGTGCTTCCTGACTGATTTTGGGTCACATTTTACTGGCAGGAAACACACAAGCAAGGTGACATCCAGGCTAACCTACTCGTGCTTTGTTAAGTGCCAGCTCTCTTAACATGTCAGAATTTAAAAGAACGATATAAAGAACGGATAAGAAAGCAGAATAACACACAAAATGTCAAATAAATGTTAAATAAGATTTTGAATTCCTGTTAAAACCTTGCTTTTACCTCTTAATTTGGCAATTTTCTATATTTTTTCAGCCACCTAAAACTTTAATCACTTGAGTGCACTGCCACATTTCTTTTTCAGATGTATTTATTGGGTACTTAAGTTGTAAGTGACTGCCTTTGCACAGTAAAACAATCATGTATTACATTTTACTGTACTACTATAAATTGAATTTTAATATGTTCTAAGCAGAGCTGCAACATTTTGTCAATTAATTAAAGAGTTAAGCAAAAAAAAAAAAAGTGTAGCAACTATTTTGCCACACTCTTGGTGGCTCCAGGTTGTCAAATATGAGAATTTAAATTGAAGCAAACTGAATATTTTGGGTTTGTGAACTGTTATCAGACAAAACAAGACATTTCTTCCTGTCACCCTGTGCTCTGGGAAAATGTGATGGGCATTTTTCAGTGTTTCATTAGAGAAAATAGTTCGCAGAATGATCGATAATGACAAAAAAAATGTTAATTTGAGCCCTTGTAGTCAGATAAAAGATCAAATTGTTGACTCACATAACAGCATTGATGTCGCAGGTAGTGTGGATGTTCTGGATGGTGTAACCCAGCAGATGATGGCATTTAATCCGACGTTTGATATACCTCATGCAGCAGCTCGCTATGAAGACACATGTAAGAAAAATACACCATGAGCAACCTTTTTATTTTAGTTCACAACATTTGAACAAGATAGTTTTTAATTTGCTGCCCTTTAACCCTGATTTAACCCTGAACCATACAATATTAATTCTATTATTGGTAGTTTGCTAAAGCTTTGTGCAGATACTTCAAATAAAGCAAAAATATCAAACTGTCCTTCATCTTATCCTTTCCTAAATGTATCTACATTTGTCAGGAATGACAGAGAGCTGAGGGACTCACCTGACTGTGTGCTGTCGATGAAAGCGCTGAGGATGACGAGGGAGCACAGGGCTGCCAGGAGAAACACTCTGCTGCTTGCCATAACTTCTTAAAGTTGGAGTGCAGGCTCTGCCGCTCTTAGAGTGTTGCTGTAGTAGCTTATGTGGTGTAAAGCACCTGAAGCGATCTAGTGAAAGTGTGACAGAGAGTGCCTGCGCTCGGCTTAAGTAGCCGTCTCTGGGATTTTCCCGTGTTCAGCAGGTTGTGTAATGGCAAGTGTGATTGTTAAAACTGTGGCAGCGAGCCAGGAGATAGAGCAAGGTACACCTGCAGGCTCTAAACTCCACGTGGGAATAGGAAGTGTACAGTGTAATTCAGTGTACAGCGTGCGCGTACAAATAATGACCGATTATAAATACACAGCCACTTTAGAGTTAACCAGAAAAGATGAAGAAACTCAGGTAACTAAACAAAAATGACAATAAACAATAAATAAAAAGATCTATGGACACCACAGTGGAAGTAACAAGCATCATTATGAAGACGTGGGACAAAGTTATTGTTTTGTAGGTCACAAGCAGAGATGTATCAAGTACCAGAGACCCATACTTGAATGAAAGTACAGAGACTCTACACAAAAAATGACTCGAGTAGAAGTTGAAGTCTTCTTTAAGCACCACACTCAAGTAGAAGTATTCAATATTTTTTGTACTTAAATATTAAAAGTAGTCTATTTCAAAATGTACTCAAGTATTAAAAGTAAAAGTACAAGTATGAAGTTTTAATATGTTATGTAGTTAATAGAGAAAGCAGTCCAAAGTTCGTATATCATATTGTTCATGCAATATCTTCAAACGTTTAGCCCAGATGTAACATGGCAGTGACCAGAGCTCAAGCTAAGAAGTTGGAGGAGCCCTCCCAGACACTGGCTGTCTATGAGGCGGACCTGGGGACAGCACCCAGGAAGACTCGTAAGTCACGCCAACAGAAACAGCAAAAAAAATTCACAAAACTGTTGTAACACCACCTTCTAGTCCCGAGCCTGAACTGCCCTTGGGTCTCCAAATCCCAAACAATGTGATTGAAATGCAACAAAATGACTACCACTTCTTTTGCAGAGAGCTACAAAGAGGGGACAAGTAACTGATTCCGTCTTCTGCAGTGGTGAGGGCTTCTTTCTGAAAGGTGGTATCCTTTATCGTCAACAGGGATCAGACATACAACCAGTGGTTCCTAGAGCAGCTAGGTAAACTGTGTTGACCTTGAAGCAGTCTGTTCCGTGGGCTGGCCATCTTGAAAAGCACAGAACCTTCACTCGCATTAAAAACCATTTCCACTGGCCAGGCTTGTGTACACATATGGCCCAGTTTTGCAAAAGTTGCCCTCAGTGCCAGACAACCTTCCGCAAAATCCCATCCAGAGCTCCACTCCAGCCCCTGCCAGTCATAAGTATCTTATTTGAGCGGTTAAGAATGGACATTGTTTGCCCTGTTAAGAGAAGTAAAGCTGGCAACCATTACATGCTTGTAATGACAGATTGTGCCACAAAATACTCATATGTTTTCCCTTTGAAGTCAGTAAAGGCAAAATTGGTTGCCTCACAGACCATGGAACTGACTTCATGTCCACTTTGTTAAAAGATGGCCTTATAGGATGCTTCAATCAGACTCTGAAGCAGATGCTATGTAAATTTGTGAATGACATCAGCAGGGACTGGGATCAATGGTTACCCTACCTCCTCTTCGCATATAGAGAAGTACCCCAAGCCTCAACTGGTTTCTCTTCCTTTGAACTGTTGTATGGTCATGAAATAAGGGGCCCGCTTTCTTTACTGAGAGGGATTTGGGAAGGTGATCAGATGGGAAGGGGAGCTTTTAACATTGTCTCTTATGTTGTCCAGATGCGAGAGCAACTGCAAAAGATGTGTGAGCTTGCTCAATCCCACATGGTGGCCCAGCAGCATCAAAAGGCCTGGTATGATCGGTCAGCCCAGCAGAGGTCCTTCAACCCTGGCCAAAAGGTGTTTATACTCCTTCCCAGTGATGAAAGTAAGCTGCTGGTAAAATGGCAGGGACCCTTTCAGATCCAACAGAAAATTGGACCAACCACATACTGAGTATCCACCCCAGGTCAGCCTCATTGAAGGAGGGTGCTGCAAGGAGTGGGTGGAGACAAGAAAGCTGAGGTGTTTCTGATCAGGAGAGTTCCAGAAGATGAAGAGGTGGAGGAACAGCACTTGCCGGGAGCTGCATGATTTGGATCCCAGTCACCTCCCTGAAGAAAAGCAACTCCAGTTGAGAGCTTGATGCAACTGTAGCCAGACAACTTCTCCCTCCTGGCAACTGCATGGCACTGTGCTAACTTCACTGGCACTTTGGTTGCGAATCTATATATACAGGTGGGTGGTCTCACATCATTCTCTCTCCTTCTGCTCCAAGATCTCCACATGGAGCTGGCTGCTGCCTGGTGTGGTGGAT
>JAPZEB010070334.1:0-15032 GCA_029783705.1 Chaetodon striatus
AGTGATGTTATTAACTTAACCACATTTCTCAGCAGCGTGGTGGTAACGTCACTACTTCCTGAGTCAAATAGCTTCAGTAGCGAAGCTGACTAATTGAGTAGTGTGGTGGCGTCCACAAAAGTTACAAGCTATTTTACATAGGAAAAGCTCCTCCAGGATGGCACATCCATATGTTAAGGTTTGCAGTGTCTCCCAGCACAGTCTCAAGAGCATGGAGGAGACACCAGGAGACCGGCCGTTAGTTGACTTATCAAAAAATTAACTGTCACAACAACTGAGAAAAAAGAATCAACAGATGCAGCCCTGATAGACGAGCTCGAAAAGTTTTGGGGAAACAAGTTCTTCACAGTAAAATGCTGTTTTACATTTATTAGCATCAAAAATGTCAATAAATGTAAAATCCACAGTGTGTTACCTGGATTTGTTTTGGTGATATGGTGAAGGCTGATGTCGGGGGGGGCGGGGTCATAGTGTCAGGAGGGGGCGGGGTCACAGTGTCAGATAATGAGGTGGCGAGCAGCGTTCAGCTGTCTTAATGTCCCAGGATGACATTTTAGAGACGTGTGTTTTGGACGGAGGGTGCGCTCCTGCCGCTGAAATGTCACCGGCTTATTATAGTCATAAATATATCCTGACCACGAACACACACACACACACACACACACACACTGAAGCGTGAGGCAGTTTTTATTGACCTGTGTGAGTTTTATGTGCTCCTGGTAAGTGATGCATTGCTTTCCAGGAATGAGGGTGTGTTTTGTGTGTGTGTGTGTGTGTGTTTGAACAAAAGACGAGTCAAGGTTCGTATTTACAACAGAAAAAATAAATTATTCATGTACATCGTTGACTTTCAGCAGCAAACAGAGAAAAAAAACACCAACATGTAAAAACTCTGACATTCAATTATCTGCACCTGCCGCAGAGTTTTGTTCTCTTATTACATTTTTTTATGCTGTTTTTGACAGATGTGTTTTCAGGGTCTTGAAGCGTTGCAGGCTGTGACTCACTGAAATGGTTCTCCACCGGCTGCAGTTCATCCTCAGTGGATTGTATGTGAATCAACTTCAGAAATAATGCATGTGAATATGCATCACCAATAAACATGTTTGTCATCTGTTTTTACACCAAATGTATTATTTACATCTGAAATAGGTTTGGGCCCCAAAAGAAGAATTTAATAATTCAAATTTCCATTTTGTTAAAATCCCACAGCACTGAATATAAAAACACTTCACTCCAAGAAAAAGAAAAGTTTAAGTATGAAGAGTAAAAATATTCATGATGACTGTTATTTTCTATTATAATATTGTTTATTATCAACAAGCAGAAACCTCTGAAGCAGTGGCGAAAGAAAGTTACAAGTCTCAGTGCACACTATTTTGACGGGCCCTAGTCATACAAGATTTTTACAAGATTTCATTTGAACACATCATGAGAATGTTGTGCATTAACGTAACTCAATGCAACTTCCGTTTGTTAGTTTCGGCCACCAGCTGCAAACAGCTAACAGCTAACAGCTAACAGCTAACAGCTAACGTTAACTAGCTCTCCTCCTGCTTCTGTACCTGTATCTTTTACCCTGAATGAGAGGATGGTTTGGATTTAAAATGATGGATAAAAGTCAGCCTGAGGAGGCTGCTGCTCACCACTCATTTGACTGGCTGCCTTGGCAATATTTCTGGATCTAAGCAGCTTTGACACGCTGCAGATTTACACACACACACACACAGTTCATCTAAAAGCATTGATTAACCTCTAAAAACTTGTTCTGCATTTACAAATGTGTCCCTGTGCGCTCCCTGCTCACACTACAGATTAATTAACATTTGTGCCCCCCCGAGTACTTTTGTCTTGCCTGACTTCCACAGTTAATTGAGCAGAATTGAGTCAGTGAATGGGAGCCAAAGTAAAGCTGGTTCATACGGATCTCAGCGAGGGAGAGGAGAACAATCAGAGCAGCTGCAAGAACACAAGAAGCCGTGATGAAGATTGGCTTCAGGCTGCGCAGGAGGAACAAACCACAGGGGCTTGATAATGGGCGCTCTAATTGCAGTTCATCACGACTGTACTACTTTTCATCAGGAAACGTTGGTGGAGCTGTGATGGCGGCTTCAGGTGTACGGCTTGGTCAGGTGCTGACACAGTTTGAAGGCGAAGAAAAAGAAAGATTTGTAAATAAATAATCGTTGACAGCAGTCGGTTCACGCTGAGAGGGAACTCTTAACCCAGTCACCAGGAGCCTCGTTTATAACCACTGAGTGCGCACAGAAAAGGGTTGAGATGTACGTATGCCACTATCTGAACTTAAATTTGGGATTTATAAAGAAAAACTTCACGTGGAAATGTACGTAAATTTAGGAAAACTCTGATACGTGTATGCACATTTTGGAGACAGGGAAACTGGCGACACAGATGATGAGATGGTGATTTGAAGTCAGATTGTGGAAATAATTATTATAATGTCTTCTCACACATTTGCATTCAGTTTCTTCATATTACTGTCTTTTATTCATGATGGTTTTATTGACTGAAAAAAATATTTTGGAATAATAGCCGACTAAAAAAGTCAGAGACAGAGCAAACGGCACCACATCATACTGTGGTGTTGTGGTTTAAACCATAGACTTTGGACTCTCATATTGAAGCCTTGTGTTCGGGATTTTAGAAGTCGTCATCTTGGTTTTTTGGAGCCAGAGGCGACCATATTTGGAAGAATGGGTGGGGCTGTGGAGAAGAAAGGGGTGGATCTGACTCACAGACTGTAGCAACCAGTAGTGACGCCTTGCAGACGGCCTCGCAGACGGCCTCGCAGACGGCCTCGCAGACGGCCCGTACAGTTGTCATGAATGTTGAAATTACCAAAGTCGTTTTTTCTCACCAGGCTGTAAACAGTGTTGGACAGCAGCATCACTACAAGTGGCAACGTTAATAACTGCACTACATTTCTCAGTAGCGTGGTGGTGACGTCACTACTATCTGTTTTGTTACGCGGCACAGCGCCCGCATCACCGCAGACGCTGCGCAAAACCACCAGTCCATCTCACCCTCCATTGTACCCTCACTCATGAACAAGCCCCAGAGATACTTGTATTCCCTCACTTGAGGCAGTGACTCTCTCCCAACCCAGAGGGGTAAATACACCGTTTTCAGACAGAGAACCATGACCTCAGATTTGGAGGTGCTGACTCTCATCCCGACCGCTTCACACTCAAGCTGCCCCAGTGCATGCTGGAGGTCACGGGGTGATCAGGCCAGAGCAACCACACCATCTGCAAAAAGCAGAGGCGCAATTCTGAGGTCCCCAAACTGGACCCCTTCCTCCTGCGCCTCAAGAGCCTGTCCATGAATATCACAAACAGCATCGGAGACAAAGAGCCAACCCTAGTGGAGGTGAACACCCACTGAAAGCGTGTCTGTGGTTATCTTTTAAAAGTAAAAGTCCTCATGTATAACACGATCACTGTAAGGCCTTGTGAACTCACACAAAGAGTCTCCTCTTCATTTTCCTCCCACCTAACTTTTAATTACAGACATATTTATTGAAAATCTGTACTTTGGTACTTCTTCTGTTTGTAAAAGTACAGTGGAAGTTTACTGTGAAAACTGTATCTCACATGAGGCTAGCTGCTGTATCTGCATTTTAAAGTAATCTATCTAATATCAAGAGGAGCGTCTTCTTGCGCTCCACTATGGCAGCTGTTGCTCTGTACCCATACCTGCCCTTTATATCTTAAACTGCGGCACATGTTCATACTATCTGAGTGCTTTCCCCTCTCTGTTTGTTCCATTTATTCTACACATTACTCTGCACTTTTTGCGCTTCTGTTTAGATGCATACTACATTTCGTTGTATCAGTACTTGTGCAGTGACGGTAAAGTTTAATCTAATCTGTTAGAGGCTGTGACGTCATCCAAAGGTCCTCACTAACGTCACACCACTTCCTCCTTTGCTTCTGAAAGACAACAATCATAATTCACACACGTCCAGCCCACGCTCCTGTCAGTTTAATCCAAACAAAGGTTGTTTTAAGGACATGAACAAATGCCACCATTTGTCTCTGGAGGACGAGTCTCTGTGGGTTGGTGCGTTAAAATCAGTGCAGCACTGAACCTGATGAATACAACCATAGATCTGCTGTAATATTCCTGATCCATCAAACACGGTGAGAAGTGGCCGTCCATTAGTTAATGGAGTGGAAACAGCAGAGAGAGCGGGCTGTAATCTGATCTCTCTCTCGCTCCTATTCATGGTCTGAACAGTCCGCCTGCCTCCTTCCTCTCATGTCCTATTTGTCATGGACATTATCTCTGATGAAATCTTATTAGCCTGCTTCCCTGTCTTTCTCTCTCATTCACGCCTTTTCCTTCTTTTATTCTCCCTACTTATGCACCATTTTCCTTTCCTCTGCTCACTGTGGCCTATCACCCTCTATTAAGTATTAATATGCATGAATGAGAATTAGCTCCGGTGTGCAGGCAGCGTTCAAGACAAAAATTCAAGGAGCTAATAAAAGGCTTTAAAAAATAAAAAATTAAACACCCTCGTGTCAAATTTGACTCAAAATAGGGGAATGAATATCATCTTTCACAATGAGTTTGAACTGAAAATTAAAAGTTTATTTTTGCTGCAGTGACGTCTGTGCATCACAGTGGTTTTAAACTGCTTAAATTTAAATGGTTAAGAGTGCTTTTAGACTCAGAACAGCCTATGAATGACTGAAAATGTTCATTCATTTCAATCCACATTAAAGGCCCAGTGCGTAGGATTTAGGGGGATATGTAGATATAAGTATGTTTTTTTTTTTAGTGTATAATCACCTGAAAATAAGAGTTGTTAAGTTTTCGTTACTTTACAATGAGCTGTTTATATGTACATAGGAAGCAGGTCCTCGTCTGTGGAGAACGCCATGTTGTACCTTCATGTTTCTACAGTAGCTCAGAACAGCAATATCATATACAGATACAGAGTCTCAGTTTTGGGAGTCAAACTATGGGATGGACTCAGTGATGAGCTGAAGTTGTGCTGTTCTCTGTTGAATTTCAAACAGCCTTAAAATGCAAAATAATTAAAAAGTAAAATAATCGAGGATTATAATTTAGAGTATAATGTATTTATATGTATCTATTTCCTTTCTTTGGTATTGTTGATGTTCTTGGTTATCCTTTGGTTGACGTAGGATAGGCCTGGGGCTTCAGCCTGATCCTTCATCAGTTACTAGATATTTTTGTTATTAGATAGATTAGATTCAACTTTATTGTCATTGCACAGCGAGCAGGTGCTGAGACAACATAATGCAGCCTAGCATCTCACCAGACGTATAAAAAAAAATCTTTTATTTGGACTCTTTATATTTGCACTCTTCCCCTCATTGTATTGCAACTGCTGCACGACAACTTCCATTAACTAATGGACGGCCACTTCTCACTGTGTTTGATGGATCAGGAATATTACAGCACATGTATGGTTGTATTCATCAGGTTCAGTGCTGCACTGATATATAATGCCTGCAGAGACTTGTCCTTGAGGGTCAAATGATGCTGTCTGTCTATTTCCTTAAAACAACATTTGTTTGGATTAAACAGAAGCATTTACTGGACGTGTGTGAATTATGATTGTTGTATGTCAGAAGCAAAGGAGGAAGTGGTGTGACATTATTGAGGTCTTTGATGATGTCACAGCCTCTGACATTTTAAACTTTATTGTCACTGCACTGCACAGCTGGGTATCGGCACTCGATACCTTTAACTAACCCAGTACCAAGTCAGACTTTGACATAACCAGCCAAATAATATCTGCATTCAAGCACTTTTGTGCTGGGAAACTGATCCTGGATCATCCTGAATCCTCACCGGATCAGCAAACTTTCTGTTGCTGCAGTCTCAGGAGTCGCTCACTTCCTGGTGAACAGCCTCTTCAACATCTGCATGGTTAGCACAAGCTAAAACAGTAGTAGTGGCTAACATCCAACACAGAGCTGTTTAACGGTCACAACAAACTCACAGCGACATCAATACCGCTCCATTAAAAACTGTCGGGTAACTTTAGCCGTGTGATTCATGCGTGTGTGCATGTGTGTGCAGCTGGGCAGACTCTCTGTCCCCAGCCTAGAGCTCACACTCCTGCAGCAGCAGCTACAACCCACAGTCTTTCATGTGGTGAAGTCCAGTGTGGTATATTCATGGAGTCGGTACTTCAGCGTGCAGAGATGCCATCAGACAGCCTAGTCTCACTCTAAAGTCATCGAAATCTAGCCTCGTCAGATACCGACGAGGAAAGCCATCCTTTCACATCGGCATGATACGCTGTTATTGTTTGAGGCAAAATCCTGCTCTTTTTTCCTAACCCAACCACGTGCATGTGCTGGCAACACTTGCGCTTTTCGTTGAAGGAAAAAATGTCAATTCGTGGTGTTGTACTGACGTAGTGCTTTTATTTTGAAAGAGACTGTATGCAAACTGTACATTTCCTGTGAAAACAGAAGTGTATTTTGAAAAGAGTCTGACATGGCATCCCAGAACGTCAACAACCAACACACCCAGGGTACCTTGGACGTCATACGTCGACATGGAAAGTCCATAACCAAACGTGGACATGTGACGAGGTTGGACTGAGAGTGTGTTGCACCAAATGGTTGAAATTATGGCTATACTACATGCCACTCCATTCACAAGATGGGTATCAAATTTATTACTCTACTGGTATCTTTGTCACTTTAAGGGTACCTCGAATAAATGAAGTTTTATCTTGAATTAGCTGTAGATAGTTCTGGCTCCCAGAGGATGAACGCGGCGGCACTGTCACATTTTAAATGTCCTCCAGCTACCTGTCCTTCAGCGGAAACATTTTTTGTTGTTCTACCGGCATTTTCTGATTTGAACCAGCTCATCTTTGATAAAACAGATACTTGTGTTAACGCCCGTGAGCAGCACGCCGTCTCATCTTTATCCTGTATTTCCTGAGCAGTGTTTGGCAGCAGATAAAAGCTTTCCTTTTGTCTTTGTCTTTCCCTTTAGACTTCTAAGGAGATGTGACTGAAACAAACAGCGCTGCTTTACGAAGAGTCAGCCACAAATCAATCATCTGCAAACTTGTTTGGAGACCTAATTTTTTTTTCAGCTTACCTTTTTTATGTCACAAACACGAGATAGAAACACTATGACGAGTTGTTCATCATTAGGTTTCTCTGCAGCACCACGTTTGGTCAAAAACAGTCTGACAGTTGTTTGTTTCTTTCACAACACGTGCAGGACCTGTCGACCTGTGTCTGTCTAATAGAATTCACTTTTAAGAAACAGAACCGGTGCAGGTCTGCTTTCTGGAGCCTGTTTTGGTCCTGAAAGGTGAAGCCTGTTGCCTAGTAACCAGGATCACCTCATCCCAGATTTATCCTGCTTATAAATCAAAGATTAGAAAAGGCTGACAAATCTCATTATAACATCTGCGCTCTTTGATCACACACACGGAGCAGGTAAACAGCTTCAACACGCGGCTGCATGAAAACACATCATGATCTACGGCAGCCAGCCTAGGACATGAAGTACAGCCGATAAATTTGTGGCAGCCCCTCTGCTCTCTCCTCCAGGAGCCTCTTTTCTTTCAGGCAAACGACAGAATCACTTGTGAAGCTGGAGCTCCTCTCGAGGAGGCAGCGACTGAAACAGGTTTCACATGTTCTTGCAGGTTCAGCTGAGGGAGGACACCCACTGCAGCAGATGGCTCACATGTTACATGACGAAGACTCAGAACTGTTAATTGAAAGAACACATCTCAGACATGTTTGTGTGACAGACAGCTGAAGCTCCAACTTGACTTTTCAAACTCTGCTTGGATGGATTTTTTTCTGTCAAAAGTCTTTTGAAAAAACTGAAACATGTTGCTGTGATTTCTTTTTATAAACTGGGGTAAATAAGAACTGACAGTATTACTGTGTGAGGAAGTAAAATCTGAGCAACTCACTGTCTTTAAAAAGGTAAAACATTGTTTGGTGAGCAACGTATTCAAAGGAGTCATTCAAATTTCACGCTGCATGGCAAAAAATACGTCCGTATTATTTTCAATGTACAACCCCACACTGGCGGCAGCTAGACGCGCATCAACGCTCCTGGACACACCACTCTGTGACACTTCACGCCACTGTCCTACTTCCAGCCTCGCCGCCTCAGGAATCAAACGCATGTTCCCCCACTTTAGGTCTGTTTGTACATGTCAGCAATATTTTAACATATTTAGTCAATATCTTGACATGCGGACTCATCATTCTGAGATATAAAGTTAATATTTTAACATAAAGTAATGCATAATTGTTTTTTTAGATATTATGACATTATTTTGAGAAAGATTCTCAGATGGGCTTCCACATTTGAGAGATGGGTTAAAAAAGAATTATAAAATAGTTTATGTTTTCATTTTAACTTTAGCAACCTTTCCAAAAACTGCCTGAAACGGTCTCATCTGTCAGAAGGAAACATGTCTAACTGTCATTATCAGCCTGCAGCAGAGCTCTTATCACGCTGCCTGCCTCTCAGGTGTTACAGAGTAAAGCGGAGCTGCATGGACGCTAACAGAGGCTTTGTAAAAGGCCACGCTGTGATGGATGTCCACAGTGCAGAAAAGAGAGACGGGCAGACAGGCTGAGATAGGAGAGCAGGGCAGCAGGGTGGATAAGAAACAAGGACGAGAGCTCCGGCTAAAAGGCAGGAGGAGACACGAGGCTCTGGTTTCACACGATTACATTTCAGGGCTATTTTGGGGGGTCTCCTCTGATGTCTTGCAGAGGCTCCTGACAATGAGACGAGGAGAGAAGAGAGATCAGGTCTCTCGGTAACGAGGGGAGACAGATGAGAGGAGAGAGAATGACAGAAACGAGACAGAGAGAGAAGATGGAAAATCATGACAAGAAATAATAGAAGAGATGAAAAAAAAGAACAGGAAATGAAACGCTGGATTCAGACTTTATATCCAGGTGTCCATTCAGATGGTTGATATCAATGGTAAGGACACTAATTATTTAACCTCAACCGGTCATCTTTAATTATGTCATCTCTGTCACATGAATAGCAGAAAAACTGCAAAAAACAAACAAAAAAAGTAGAATTCCCACTTTTCGATTGTATGCCTCTGCAAACCCGGCGAGCTGCAGTTACAGTTTACCTGCATGTCTGTGAGAACATGGATGCTTCACGCATATATTCCCTCTGGCAGCACAGATGATCTACACAATCAGCACAGTGACAAGACTAGAGCCACCAATTCAGTATCTGACCAAATGTCTCCCCTTCTGTTTCCGAGATATGACGCTGAGTAATGGCCAGGAAAATGTTTTATGCAGAACGTGGTGATGTCACAGTGAAGTTGAGTTTATCCTAACAGACGTTTGTGTAAAGTTTTTTAAAAATCATAATTAGCATATGAATTCTTGAGTTATGGCCAAAAACGGGTTTTGTGAGGTCACACTGACCCTTGACCTTTGACCACAAAATTCTAATCAGTTTATTCTTCAGTCTGGTCAGTTCTTGAGTCCAAGTAAATGTTTGTGCCAAATTCCCTTAAGCTGTTCTTAAGATATTGCGTTCACTATAAAGAGACAGACAAGGTCACAGTGACCTTTACCTTTAAACGATGACCGCCAAAATCTAACCAGTTCATTGTTGAGTCCAAGTGGACATTTGTGCCAAATTTGAAGAAATTCCCTAAAGGTGATCTTGAGATATCGCGTTCATGAGAATGAGACGGATGAGGTCACACAGACCTTGACCTTTGTTCTATGACCACCAAAATGTCTGTTTACCGCGAAGACAAAGTTATTACAGGTCCCAAATTTCAAGCCATTCCCTTAAGCTGTTCTTGAGACATTCTGTTCACGAGAAAGAGATGGATGCAAGGTCACAGCGGCCTTGACCTTTGACCTTTAACCATCATAAACTAATTCATAACTGAATTTAAACTGACATTTGTGCCAAATTTGGAGAAATTCTATCGAGGCATTCTTAAGACACTGTGTTCACAAGGATGGGACGGACAAATGGACATATGGACGTATGTAAACCTGTAAACATGAGGCCTCCAGCCACGGCTAACACCTGAGGCTTAAAAAAAGTAATAAGACATTTATCTCTACACATGGAGCAGGTCCTCACATATTACGTCCCCCATTTTGTTTCTACTGTAGCCCAGAACAGACAAACCAAATGCTGGCTCTGGATGGGGCTATTTGCGTTTTCATGTTTGCACTGGCCAGCGTAGATCTGCTACACATCTGGCACATGGGAAAAGTTTCAGTTGGTTGCAATTTGCAGCCTCACATTGAGATGTCACTAAATCTTACACACTAAAACACAACTCAACTTGCTTTGCCCAGGAGCCACTTTTGCAAAATGACAAGAGACCCGGGGACCAGTTAATTAACAAACAAACAATTAACAAACATCACTAATCTTTACCAAGAGGCAAATCCAGTCAAAGTAGCCCTGCATGTTAGATGCACGCAAGGGCTTACCCCAGACCTTTACGGGGGGGGGCCTCCACTGGCAGCAATTATCTTTTATTCATTCATTTTTTTTTTTTTTTTATCAATAAGAAAGCTTAAATTTGATGCTCTGTGTGCACTCTGGAAACTTTTTTACATTCAAAGGACAAAAAAATGTCCCAGTGTGAATCAGTTAAAGTTAAGTATCACTGCACTTGACCTTCAATATGTGAAACACACAGACATGTCATATTTCGATTATGTTTTCTTCCACATTGCTTTCCATTGCTTGAGCTTCGATCGGAGCTCCTTTATTCGGAGACTTGGACAACCCGCCGCAGAGATCTGGAACGAGGCTGATAACGTCTCACTCCGGGACAAATACTGAATCAACACTGAAGTGATGAAACATTTTAAAAAATCACCACAAACTTATCAACCATCAGCCTGAAACTGACCCACAGCTCTCATTAAATGTCTTCACTGTCAGTCACCACTGTCTCCCTCTGCCCTGGTGACCCCTAATGACCTCTAGCCCTGTGACCCTTCAAAATAAAACACCACCTCAGCTCTCAGGCTTAGCCAAGCAAACATCATGACGTGCATGGAGAGATCCAGAAACAGAAACCCTGAGACACATTGATCAAAGCTGACGTTCCCCTCGTCACACAGGTCAGGTGACGACATTTTGCTTTTGGCCGAGACGACGAACGTGTCGTCGGTGTGGGCAGGTAAACAAGTCTGACCTGGCTGAGGATGGAGAATCTGTGAGTTTGTGTATGTTTTTATATGCGCGGTTTGTGTGTTTTGGATCAGTTACAACAGAGGAAGTCGGTGGAGTTTCGTGTCATTCATCAACTGGATCTGCAGGCTGAACTCTGACGCACAGAAACCTCCCTTCATACCCACAATAACAACTGTGGGTTTAAAGTGGACACACTGAAGTAAAACGCCAACCTACAGCACATTCTTTGATATAAATAACTCGTTAGAAAACTAAATCATCAGCATTTAAAGGTCACAATTTAAAGTGTGCCAACAAATGAAGCTGATCTCAGTGAACTATGAATCTTTCACTCTGTTTATTTTATCCTTTGCACTGTAAAATCTCATAAGTCATTTTACTATGACCTCAGAGTAATAAATAAGTTTGTCCAAGTTCAAATTATTTAACTTTCACTTTCATCCAGAATCAGTTCTGATACATTCAGCACAAAAAGTCTGATTTTAGATCAGCTCAAGGAGTTTCCTGTTCTCATACAGAGCCACGTGCCTCCCACCTGCGGCTTATTAATAGACCCTTGAAAGTAACACAGCTTCAGGATAAAGTGGAAACAATTCCTGTGACATCTCCTGCAGCGGACGGAAAGAGAGCTGAGAGCTGAACTGATCTCTGCTGTCTGTTGTCAGCGGGAACAAGACGAGGAGGCCGAGTGCCAGCCTTCTTTCTTTCTCTCTCCGTTTCCTCTCCAGGATCCTGAAGACAAGCAGAGGGGAAACATCTGCTCATCCACGAGAGGCCGAAAGTACCAACCGACCTGATGCGTCTTTTCCAGGCTCGGTGATGTGACGCAGCCTGCTCAACACTTTACATCAGCTTCTTGTTTTACAGCTTTGTCTGTAGCTAAGTGCTGTTACTGTATTTTTTCTGCTCCACCCGACAGCAACAAAACAATAATATAAATATAGCCGAGGTCGGGAGCCTATACTGACCTCGGCACATATCGACGTTTGGTCATGAGGTTTCCACGTCCAGATATGACGTCCAAGGTACTCTGGGTGTGTTGGTTGTTGATGTTCTGGGACAACGTGTCAACTTCAGCCCGTTACATGCATTGTCTGTTTTCAAAATACACTTCCATTTTCACAGGAAATGTACAGTTTGTATACAGTCTCTTTCAAAATAAAAGCACTACATCACTACAACAATGACGTTGTTTTTTTGCTTGGGAAAAAAACACAGGGTGTGTGGCCTTACAATCTGATGGGATGTGAACACTACTCTCCTAGGTAAGAGTCGGTGTTTGCTGAACCCATCCACCCCCCCTCTCACCTGCCCCACTTGGATTTTTCGGCGCCTTAACTTTTGTTCTTGTCCCAGAGCATTTCCCCCTGATGCAGCTGAGGGCCATTAAACTATTACGACGACCGGTCACGTATCATGCCGATGTTAAAGGACGGCTTTGTTCGTCTGTGTCTGACTCACTTTAAAGGAGCAGTGTGTAAGATTTAGGGAGATTAGGTGGCATCTAGCAATGAGGATTACAGATTGCAGCCAGCTGAAACTTCTCCCGGTTAGAATTTCTTCAGTGGTCATTGTTCAGGAGGTTTTAACCAGGAGCTGCATTATCCTCAGAGGTCTCTTCCTCTCAAAAAAAACAGATCGATATAAACGTCTCATTCAAAGGTGACAAATACAGAACAATTCTTATTTTCAGGTGATTATAAACTAAAGACACACTTACTATATCATATTCCTTTTCAGACAATAAATCCCCCTGAATCCTACACACTGGAGCTCTTAACCAAAAACATGATCTCTTTCTAACCATGACCATGTAGTTTTGTTGCCTTAATCTTACTGTGACCGTTTGACAACGTACACCACATGTTGCAATGAGTTTCAGCTGTGCGTCACTAAAGGTTGCCCTGTGCATCACTCTGAGATCTGAGAACATAACAGAGTGCTGGTATTTGCACTTTATAAACTTGCTTTTAAACAATAAGTGCGACACAAATTAAACTTTTTCTGCCAGTCAGGGTCATTTTCAAAAAATCTTGAGCAGTGCATTATTTGCATTACACACTATTCCCCGAGGTTTCAGCTCAATCTGATCCATGAGAGTGTACAGATGGACGGACAGAAGGACTGAGACTGACTCTAGTCCCTCAGTGGACTCGTTTCCAGCAAAACTGTCCAAAGAGCTGTTTAAATTTAAGATGTAAGCATAATGAGATCCAGATGAGGCCACAGTGTCGATTGTTGCCATGTAAAATAGATATTTTAATTTGTGCAGTGAATCTTAACATCTCGCTCGTTCTGTATGGATGTTTGTGTTTCACATTTCTGCATTTTAAACAGTGGGCAAAACTTTCCAGAGCAGATTTAACATTTTGTATTGAGTCAGTGTTGGGGAAGTAAGGGGTCAAAGGTCAAAGCCGCCTGACAGCAGTTGGATGAAATAGTGAGATGATGGAGGAGGAGGAGGTAGATGATCCAAACAGAACACTGATACTGTATCACTCCTCCTCCTCCTCCTCCTCTACCCTTCTCACCATATTTATCACTTTCATTGTAAAAGAGGAAAGCAAGACTAAGATGTTGCAACAATGGTCAAAGAAAGTGAAGTAAATCATTTCTCAGATTGCGATATGGAGCAGATCAGAGCGGAGCGGTGATGTAACGTGGCACTTTTCAAAGAGTCACAGACAGTTTCTTTTTGCTGACGTCATCTGGTTTGTGTTTTATGAGTCAAACGGTGATGGATGACGCCTTCACGCAGCTCTCCTTTCTGTGCTACAACATCAGCATTTCCTCTGACAGCGGAGGGGTTTGGGTGGAGGTCAGAGGGCCGGACTGTAAAGATAAACTGACACTTTTGGAGGTAGACATGATGCATGAATCTCTGCAGAAGTCTTTACTGTAACAAGACACAGACCTCTGCATGGAAACAAACGCACGCCAACAGACCTGCCAAATGATTCTGCAGTGATGAAAGATCTTTAATACCTCGCTGCTGCAAAACAACTGTGAAAAGTGCCAATTTGAAGTGCTTTCTTGGGCATAAATAACTTGTTAGGCCTTAGGTACTTAAACAGCAGCATATAAACAAATTAAATAGTGCCAACGAATCCAACTTCAACAAAATGAGCGCGGATGAAATTAAATATTAATCTGCGATTCAGAAGATGCAGTAAAACCCATTATCACTCTTGGTTTCCTTTGCACTGTAAGAAAAGTTAATAAGATAAGTTAAGTTAAACATAGATCACATAGGTCATTTGTTCCAACCCTCTAATATGACCCACAGGAGCTTTCCCTAGATGACCTCCCGGTGGCAGGAGATGGCCACAAAAATGACATATATGACCGTTAACCATTGCAGTTTTAAAGACGTGGATAATGTTGTTAAACTGTTGCAGTTTGGTTAGGTTTAGGTTTAGGAAAAAATCATTATTTGGGTTAAAATAAATACATTGGTTATGTAACTGACGTCATGTACATAATGTTATGTACATGACGTCTGTTAAGAGTTTGGTCAATTTCCAGTTTTGCAGCTCTGGTCCCGAGTTTGATTCAATGCTGAACCGACAGTTATCATTATGACACGTTCTGGCAAATTAAAAAGCCGCCTACATCAGCAACCTTAGCTGAAAGCGTCACGGCACTAAATCAATCTTGAACTGCACTGGGAGTTAGCAAAATGACAGTGTGGTAAGCATAATATTATTCATTCATTTTCTGTAACCGCTTATCCTGTTAGGGGTAGTGGGGGGGCTGGAGCCTATCCCAGCTGACACTGGGTGAGAGGCAGGGTTCACCCTGGACAGGTCACCAGACTATCA
>JAPZEB010070387.1:0-15018 GCA_029783705.1 Chaetodon striatus
CTGGGTCATACATTTCTTTAACATCATCACACTCTGCAGTTATTTTAAATGAGCTATATCGGCTCTGTGCTGAGTCAATCTTTGAGCAAGTAACTTCTGGACCAAGTTTGCCTCACAAATAAAGTGACAGTGTGTCTGCATCTAGATCAGGCGTAAACTTTGTGGCAAAGACACTCACCATTTTAGTCCTCACAGTTCGAATGCTACTTCCAGAGCCCGTTCCAACAATGCCGCTTCTCTTTTCCCGCTGCACTGGTCTGTTAAACCGGGGCTTGGGTTTCCCCATTGCAGTTACAGCCAGGGGCCGGCGGCGTTTAGCCACATTGAGGTGGCAACATCTTTTAAGTACCTGGTTGTTCATCTGAACAATAAACTGGATAGGACTGATCACATAACGGCGGTGTACAGAAAAGGCCAAAGCAGACTCTACCTGCTGAGGCGGCTATGGTCTTTTGGACTGCAGGAGGCGCTCCTGAAGACCTTCTTTGACACTGTGGTGGCATCAGCCATCTTTTACAGAGTGGTCTGCTGGGGCAGCAGAATCTCCGCTGGACAAGCTGATCAAGAAGGCCAGCTCTGTCCTGGAATGCTCTCTGGACTCTGCGCAGGTGGTGGGAGAAAGGCCTAACAACACCCACCCCCTGCAGGAGGAGATAAAATCTCTGGAGAGCTCCTTCAGCAATAGACTGATTCACCCAAAGTGTGTAAGCGAACACTATCTCAGGTCCTTTCTGACTGCTGCTGTCAGACTGCACAACCAGCACTGCTCAAAATACATTGCACCATGGACACTTTATGGACACTTTACACTATACAAGTCACTCAGCAACATTCATTAATATTTTTTACAATGCATTACTGTCCTTCCTTGTTGTTGTCTTTTTGCACAGTCATATTTTTGCACTATATATGCTCTTTTTATGCCACTGTTTATTATTTATTGCTGTTTCTTGTGTTTTTGTATCTTTTGCATGCCTAGATTTTTAAAAATTGTAATCTGACTCTTTCTCGTCTTGACTGCTGCAACACTAGAATTTCTCAAATGTGGGATTAATAAAGGTGTATCTTACCTTATCTTATCTCTCTTAAAACACCAAGGACAGACCTTAAACATACTTGGCAATAAACCAGATTCTGATTCTTCTGATCAGTGCTTTCAAACAAACAAACAAACAAACAAACAAACAAAAAAAACCCCAACAAATTCTTACCATTAAAGCATGTATTAATTAATGTATTAATTTATCAAGCATTTTAAGGTACAAAATAAACCTGCAAGTTAGTTCAGCTAGTCTACTTCAGCCTGCAGCTACACAGCAAGCAAGTGACATAGGGCTTTTTGAACTCTCTACGGGAAGGATTTTTTTTTCAACATTTAGGGCGACACTTATTAAGTGGAGGGTCCTCCCTGCAGAAATTATGAGCCTCAAACACTTCATTCCCTGCATTATGGTGGAAGGTCATGGTGGAAATGCCACAGTACTTTCTGATTCAATTGTGCACAGTTGATTCATCCTCTTTCAGTTTTATGGCAGATTGCACCCATTGCTTTTGAGTTGCATATGCCACACCTATTCTACTTGAGACTTTGTTGTGTGTACAAGTCACGCTCTAGCACTTTGTTAAAGTAAAAGTCCTCTGCTGCTTTCATGTGATTATTGCAGGAGACAAATGCACATGTTCTGTAAAGGTTAAGGTTGGCATACTTATGTGGGAGTTAATTCACTGGACAGATTTTTTAGTGAGCCTAGATGCCCAATGTCAGCAACATATTCTTAATCCATATATAATCCATCCTATGAGAGTTAATTGGCTAACTAGTGGATGTTACTCAGTGGTGATGTTGGAGACATAACTGTTTTTTTTGCTGTGTGAATGTGACTGAACACAAACTCTCCTGGATAATGATTAGGTTTACTTTCTGACCAACAGTTAGAATTGTTAACATTTTGTTTCTGAAAAATCAGATTATCCTTCTGTTATTTTGGTAGAGGGCTCTAAATACTACAACACTCATGAGCCATCAGCTGAGGTGAAGAAGCCAGTCAGAGGTGAGAATCAGAGCATCATCACTGCAGTTAGTATGGAAACATATCGCCATGGTTATTGAATTTATCCAAAATGGACATGTTTTTGAAGTCGTGAAGAAGACTGTCTGTCATCCGATAAGTTTACATTTTCCACATTATTCTGACAATTAACAAACAGAAAGTGATTGAAATGTTCTATGAATGTGTTATAAGGGATGAAGTTGTGGGGGTGAGGAAAAAAGATTCACTTTAGTATCATGATTAAAAAACAAGTAAAATACTGCCTCAATCGATTTAATTCAAATATGGCTTTTTAACATAAAATAGTAGATGCTGCAAGGACACAGACCTCCAGCTGCTCAAATAGCAACTTGAATTCGTCCAGATCAGCAAACTTTCGGTTACTGCCATTCCACAGATTAGACCCAGTCTGCTGTGAACCCCATTGCTGGGGTGCTGTTACAGCAAGAGCAGCAACCTCTGGAGCTAAAAAAAATGAATCCAACACTGAAGTGCTAAAAACTTCCTCTAATCTCCTCTTGAGGCTAGCTAAAAGAACGAGCCAATCCCCACAGACCCCCATGTAAAAATGTTCAACTTTACATTTGAAATAAATATAGCCTGGTACAAAAATGGTTTCAGTCTCTAGAGCTAATTTCATGACAATTGTACAGGGACTGAATTTTATAGTAGCTCACCTGTTTACATTTTATCTGGCTTAAAGTTATGCATAATTAAGGGTGAGCCACTTTGAGTGACAGGATGTCTGAAGCTGGTGTCCACAGCTTCTCAGTCAGATCCACCCCTCACCCCTCTCAAGCTTCACCCTCTCACCCAAATATGGTCATGTTTGGCTCCAAAATCCAAGATGGTGTCAGCCAAAAAGCCAAACTTGAGGCTTCAGAATGGGAGTCCACAACCTAATGGGTGATGGTACAGTGGCTACGTCCATTATTCTTGCTCCGGGACTTCTGCCTACTCTCCTCCTGGGTAATAATCTCCTAGCAGCGGAGAGAGGTGGAAGGGCTGCAGGCTGTGTTAGCTCACTTATTCTTGTTTCATTTGTGATCTGACAAACAGAGAGAGAGAGCACACAGCTGTCAGGGTTATTCTTCACAATGAAATGATTGAGTGAGTGAAAAATTGCTGCTCCTGTGGTTTGTTCGGCAGGGCACGACAAAAGAGAGTCATCATGCACTCCACTGGCATAAATGTATCTCACAAAACACAGCAGATTTGCCTCATTCCCCATGTTAGTAGATTCATCCAACTGTAGAGAGAAAAACTGGCTTTGGCTTAAACGTGTCACTTACTGATCTTCGACACTTTCAGCCATGGATTTTATGCACTGCTGGACGGTGTCATTGGAGAGAGGAATCCTGTTAATTTCATCAGCTTTTCCCCCAAACAATATGTTAGCCATCATCTTTGCAGCTGGTTTAAATAAAAAATTCTTACCTATTGAATGAGGTTTTCCTGCTTTGGCGATCAAGAGGGATACCTTGTATGAAGCCTCTGTAACCTTTGCATTTTCCCCAGGTGCAAAAAACTGTGAAGTCTCCTTCATCATAAGCTTCTTCAGTTCATCGTGTTTTCTTTCAAAAAATCCAATAGGTTTCCCCATTTACTCCTTGTGTTTAGTTTCCAGATGTCGCTCTAAATTTGCAGGTTTCATGGCCTCGTTAGCCAGCGTTTCATAGCACAAAACACAGTGTGGTTTGGGATCCCCCTCATGCCCAGTCCAAAAAAACCCAACTCTATGTAGTCACTGTGGTATTTTCGTTTCACCTTAGCGGTGGTTTTTCCACAAATATATTGAATTTCACAACTTTGCGACGGGGTCTCTTTTGAGGACATCGCTAAACTTAAACCATAGTCCTGGGACTCCACAGCAATGTTAACTGAACTGACACTACTTGCATTTGCATCAAGAATATGCACCTTCCCTGTTGTGTTAGAGGTTTCATCTGGTTTTCTTTTAAGTGACCCTGTCCTAAGCCACTAATCCATAATTAACTTTAACAATAGCCCAGTCATGAGGACTTCTGGCTGGATGAGCATGTAGACGCAGGGCAATCTCCGCCTCCCGTAACCTAACTCGCAAAAAACCCACTTTTTACACTGTCCATTTTAATAGAATTACAATAATATTCAACTACAAGGCGTCTTGACAGAATGTCAAAACCAGCAAAATCATCAAAGAAGACGGACTGTGAAACTTCAGCTACCTGTAACAACTTGTGCCTGACTAGCATAGCTAGCCTGTTGGAGGAGCCAACATCGCGGCAGGTTTTAAAGTGACATTTGCTGCCTTAGAGTCAAAACTCGACAAAGTGCAGTCCACTGTGACCAGACATGGACAGCGGCTGGTGTCTTTAGAAACTAACGCTGATTTTCATTACCAACAAATTCAAGCGCTTGAAGAGAGGTGTGCCGACCTTGAGAGCTGGAGTCACAGAAACAACATAAGAATAGTTGGCCTGCCGGAATCTGTCGAAGGACACAGAGCTACTAGCTTCTTTTCCGATCTCTTAGTCGAGGTGATGGGTGAAGACATGCTACAATCTCGCCCTGAACTCGACCGTGCACACAGAACGCTAATGGCTAAACCTCAACCAGGGGCACAACCACGGACTGTGATTATTTGCCTCCACCGCAACCAAATCAAGGACCTAATCATGCGAGAAGCCCGCAAAAGACAAGGTAAACTTCAGTACCGTGGGTCCCCGTTCCAGATATTTGAGGACTACGCTCCAGAGGTGGTGAAGCAACAAGCTAGCTACTGAGTTGTCATGGTACAACCTCTCCCTGAGACCTGCTCTACTCATCCCAGCACGCCTGCAGGTAACACTGGACGGCGAGGCAAAGAAAAGGTTCTCATCCCCCGAAGAAGCCAGGGCATTTGGCATCTATAAACGGAGTCCAAGGCCTGATTAGCCTAGCTGGTAGCTATCGGATGCTGGCTGGGCTAACCTGTTTGTAGGCTACTACAGTGGGATCTACATGTACTTCAGGGGGATGATTTAATCGTCTAGACTGAACAGTTAATATGTGGCATATCCCTCTACATACTTAATCGTCAAGGAAAGGCATAACAAGATGGAAAGGAAATGATAAACTCTCCTTCTCTTTGGCCAACAGCTAAATGCACTGAAGCGCTAACAAGAGTTAGCATGCTAACCCTGCTACTGTTGTTATAGGATGCCAGAATAATCTAGCCAGAGTTATATCTGTAACAAAATCTGAGTCCTTTATGCACTAGGACACTTAATAATTAATGAATGCCCTGTTACTTATTCAGAAGCTACATCCTGTTGCTTGTGCCTCGACTTGGATAATATATGTATGCTTTGTTCATCTGTCAGGCTAAAGTTTGCAGACACTCAGGTCAAACATGCTGTTTTATGCAGGGATCAGGTCATTACAACTCAATGATCTTAGTTAAGGTTTAGCTGGGCGATGAGTCACACAATCCTAAACTGTTAGACACTCTATCCTTTATCTTAAGATAAATATTTTGTCTCTTTCAAGGCTATGTTTTCAAAAGTGACATTGCTATGAAAAGACACAAATTTAAGTTTTACAGCATCTTTAGGGTTACATTTATGATAATTATGGTTCAAGTAAAAGTTATGGGATCTGACCTGATTCATAGAAGATAGATGCTGTATGAAGGGAAGGACAAAGGGGAGGAAAAAGTGAAACCACAGATCGTCCTGATGATTATACAAAGAAGGAGACTATAATGTTTGTATATTATCATTTGCTGTTGTTGTTTGTTTAATTATTTCATTGTCATTGCAGACTGTTGCGTTTGTCCAAAGTGCTCAAACTACCTTAAGCTGTTCATATCTTGGAGACAGTAAGCCACTCCTGCTGCTACATGCTTTCTATGACGAATAATACAAGGTATGGTGGGGCCACTGGTGGACAGGCAGTGAGGATTATTTCTCTTAACACTTGTGGGTTAAATGCTGCAGTGAAACGAACTAAAATTATGACACACATCAAAAATCTTAATACTGACATACTCCTTCAGGAGACACATTTGCACAATCCCGCTCATAGAAAACTGTGTAGGCCATGGATTGACCAGATATTTCACTCACAATTCAATTTAAAAACAAATGGAGCAGCTATATTTATAAGGAAGAATGTACATTTTTCTACAGTTAACACTATCTCAGATTCCAACAAAAGATATGTAATTGTTTCGGGTATAGTATATAAGAAGCCAGTTATTCTGGCTTCAATATATGCCCCAAACTAGGACGACCATGAGTTTATGACTTCATTTCTGTCCTCCATCCAAAACCTTAACTCTTACTCTTTAACATTAGGCGGAGACATGAACTGTGTAACTGACTCCAAATCAGATAGATCCAGCTCTCGGCTCACTCCATTATCTAAAATGTCACAAACACTCTTGGTTTTTATGGATAAATTTGGCTTTGCTGATCCTTGGAGATTTTTTCATCCTTCATCCAGACAGTATTGCTTTATCTCTCATGCTCATCATTCATACTCGCGTATAGATTATTTTCTCGTCGATAAAAAGCTTATTCCATCAATAACTTCTCTTCAGTATTCTCCAATAACAGTGTCTCAAGTGTGATTCTAGACCTCCACTTAGACACCAAACCCAAAGAATTTAAATCGTGGTGCCTAGATCCTACTTTGGTGTCCAATAAAGACTTTTGTGATCATATAGCCAAATCAATTACATTCTTCTGTGAAACCAATAAAAACGAGGAGACCTCCCTGTCATTACTTTGGGAGACTATGAAGGCTTTTGTCAAAGGAAAAAATATTTCTTATACATCCTATAAACATAAACAGCGTAGGGCCCGCAAAGAAGAACTGGAGAACTCTATTGCTAACATTGATAGACTACTATCAGAATCTTACACTCCTGATCTGTACACTGAAAGACTGGGACTTCAGACAGAACTTAACCTCTTACTTACTGCGGAGGCTGAACAGCTACTCCTTTGCTCTTGTGGGTCTGTTTACGAGCATGAGGATAAAGGCTAGACAGGCCTCCAACCAAATTACTCAGATCAGGGACGAGTCAGGCTCCCTCACCTCTGACCCAGATACAATAAATGATGCTTTTAGACAGTTCTACACTCAGCTATATAATCAGAAGCCCCAGACAACAAGACGCCGATTAAAGCCTTTCTTGATAATCTTTCCATCCCCAAAATCTTGCCTAATGATATTCAGTTGCTCGATGCTCCCTTAACACTCACAGAAATTAAACAGGCAATACATTCAATGAACAGTGGCAAATCACTGTAGAGTTTTTTAAGCGTTTCTCTGATCAGCTGGCCCCTCTACTTCTTAAAATGTTAAACCACTCATATCAGCATGGATTTTTACCCCCCACTCTAATGCAAGCCTCTATTTCTCTTATCTATAAGAAAGACAAGGACCCCGCAAGCTGCGCATCTTATTGTCTGATCTGACATGTAAAGATTCTTGCTAAAGTCCTAGCTCACCGTTTAGAACCTGTTATGCCATCAATTGTCTCTGAGGACCAGACGGGGTTCATAAGGGGGAGGCATTCTTTCTTTAACGTCAGGAGATTTATCGGCATCATTCACACTCCATCCCCTTCTACGGACCCAGAAGTTGTTATTTTACTTGATGCCGAGAAGGCTTTCGACAAGGTGGAGTGGGCATACAATGGACATATGTTCTCTTCTTTACAGCAGTTTGGCTTCAGTTTCAGCTTTATGATTTCAACTTGAACACCATGTTTCATTATATGCTGACGATCTTCTCCTTTATGTGAGTGATCCAATTATAAGTATTCCACCTATTCTCTCACTGTTGAATACTTTTGGCTCATTTTCTGGTTAGAAGTTGAACATTCTCAAAAGTGAATATCTTCCCATCAATCAGCTGGCTGTGGAGCTCCCACCAGCATCGATACCATTTAAGGCTGTAAACTCTGGAATTAAATAGCTTGGTATAGTGGTTACTTGCTCTATCCGCACACTACGAGTCAGATCCGATCTTTTAAAATGGAAGCACTTGCCTTTTTCTTTATCAGGCAGAATACACACAATAAAAATGAATATCTTACCACCTTTTTTCAGTGCTTACTTGTTTATCTACCTAGATCTTTCTTTAACTTACTAAATATATGGGTGGCAAGCACCTAAGAGTGAGTAAAGCCTTGCTTCAGAGAAACAGGTCATTAGATGCGCTGGGATTATCCAGTCTTCTTGGTTATCATTGGGCCGCGAATGTTCATAAGATTATACTCCGGTTCACGTCACCCCAACACATCAGGTGTCAGTTGGAGGCGAGCGCTTGCTCTTCTTCACTTCAAGCTTTAGTATGTAGCACCTTGCCTATCTCTCTGTCAAATTTCAACTCCAATTCCATTGTAGTAAACACAATTAAAATATGGATACAACTTAGGCACCACTTCGGGTGGCTTAACTTGCCTTGAGCAACCCTTCTCTGCAAAAACCATTTATTCATGCCAGCCAAAATCGATCCTCATTTCATTACCCTAGAGAATAAAGGTCTGTGCAGCCTGGGAGATCTGTATATTGATGGACTGTTTGCAAGTTTAAGCCAATTATGCTCAACCTTCAATTTGAGGAGCACTGATTTTTTCCCTTTATCTCCAACTTCATAACTTTGCAAGGACCCATTCACCTCTATTCCCGCAGGCCTTATCTCCTAGCGGTTTAGACCTTGTACTCAAAGCAGGGACTTTACCCAAGGGTCATATTTTCTACTTATATAATTTACTATCCCCAAATAATGAGTTAAGCATGACTAAGGTCAGAGTGGAGAGGGAAACTGAATTAGTTTAAGTTTTCTGATGATCTCTGGAAGAAGGTTCTAAGTGCACTTAACTGCTCAACCAGTTGTGCAAGACTATCCCTTATTCAGTTTAAAGTACTTTTCAGACTTCACGATAGTTAAGAAAAATTATATAAATTTTATTCAAATAAAGCCACTGTAGCATGCAATAGATGCTCCTAGATCCCAAGTAACCTTACACACGTTTTGGTCTTGTTCCAAGCTATGCAGTTATTGGCAATCTTTCTTTAAACCCATCTCTGACATCCTAGGTATTATTAATCCGTCTCCACACATAGCTATTTTTGGTAAGCCTCCAGATGAATTTAAGACTACAGCAGCCCAGGATAATGGCATTGCTTTTTCTTTCTTAATAGCACACAGAAGGATTCTTCTCATGTGGAAGTCCCCTCAGTCCCCTCCTTTAATAAACTCCCACCAAGTGAGATTTTCTCACAAGGGTTTATTTCCAAGCTGTTTACACCCCTGCGTGCCCACCTACCCCGGATGTAACCATCTTAGCATGGGGTGGCATAAACCTGCAGTAAGAAAACTACTTGTCTTAGCACATGCCTGAATTAGGGACCGAGCCGAAGGCAAGGCCCTATCGTTGTTGCTTTTCAGCTTCTTTCTTTCTTTCTCCTGACGACTTCACACATATGATAACGGTCCAGCCCTGAAAACACCTACAGAGACAATCTGAATCAGCGTCATAGCGCCACCTACTGGCGGCAGGAAGCTACTTTTTTCATTCTTGCATGTCCCTCTCCTACCAGCTTCACCCAAACCATCTCAATTTCGCTGATGAATACTCCCAAGACCTTGAGGATGATCAAACCAGAAGGTTTTTCAGGTTTCGTCAAACGCTGTCACTGTGGCGCCGCCTTTTTCGCCATAAAACACAAGGTTGTTTTTGAGGGGCAAGGGATACTTGACAACTCACGAAACTTGGCACACACATGAGACAACCCAAATTGTGCTGTCTGATCTGTTTTTGGTGTTTTGATGTGCCAAAATGGCTCAACAGCATCCCCTACAATTTTTTGATGAAGCAGCCCCCGAAGCTGGGTTTCACCTACATGTATGAAACTTGGTAGACTTATGTAACACTCCAAGACATACAAAAAAGCCTCTAAAAGTTATGCCCCAAACCCAACCGGAAGTCCGCCATTTTGAATTGAATGTTGCCACTTTGCTGCATTTTTGGCGTTTTCCAGGAGATGTAAATTAATGAACTTGTGCTAGAGATTTTATCCAATCAACTTCTAACTTGGTCTTTCTCACCCCAAGACACTGAAGATGAAAAAGTTATCACAGGCTTGATGTTTTGTCAAACGCTGTCACCGTGGCTCCGCCTTTGTCGCCATAAGGCACAAAGTTGTCACTACTCCTACAGATTTTATCCCATGGACTTCTAACTTGGTCTGTCCGACCTCAACACATCGAAGAAGAAAAGTTATCAAAAGCTTGAGCTGTTGTCACACCGTGTGACCGTGGCGGGGCCTCAAACTTTGGGGTCTCGCCACAAAACAGGAAGTAGTGTATGACTCCAGCATACATGGTCCAATCTTCCCCAAACTTGACAGGATTGATGACAGTCCCGCTCTGAAGACATCTACATGTGAAAACTTTGTGTTAAATATAGCGCCCCCTACTTGTAACAGGAAATGACATGTTTTATATTTTGAAGAATAACTCCCACAACTTGGGCAGATCCACCTCAACCTTAGTCAAACTATCCATTACACATAGAAGATGCTTCATTGTGAACACTGTGAGTTTTTGTCAAAGGGCGTGGCCATGACGTGGCAGCAAACTTTGATGCTTGGCCATGATAACAAAAGTTGTGAAACTTGACTCTACGTGGACATATCTGTCCAAAACTTCACACAGATGATAAGAGTCCAGCCCTGAAAACATCGACAGTGAAATTTTTTATCATCGTCATAGCGCCACCTACTGGCGGCAGACAGTTACTGCTTTCGTTCTTTCATGTCTCTCTTCTACCAGGTTCATATCAACCACCTCATTTTTGCTGATGCATGGTCCCAAGACCATGATGATGATCAAACTACAAGTGTTTGAGTATTCATCAATGCTGTAACCATGGCAACGCCTTATTCGCCATAAAACACCAAGTTGTTTTTGAGGGGTAAGGGATGCTTGTAAAGTCATGGAACTTGGCACACATGTGACAGGATCTGATTGGTATTGTGTGATGTGATTTTTGTGCTTCGATGTACCAACATGGCTCATCAGCACCCCCTATAAATATTCTACCAAGCACTCCCCAATGCTGGTTTGACCTACATCTATGAAACTTGGTAGGTACATGCATCACTGAAAGACGTACAAAAAAAGCCTCCTGCAGCCATGTGCCAAACCCAACAGGAAGTCAGCCATTTTGAATGTGCTTGCAACTGCTTCAGAACTTCACCATACATGTTCCAATCTTTCCCAAATTTCACAGGATTGATGACAGTCCTGCCCTGAACACATCTATATGCCAATACTTGGGTATTAGACCAACGCCACCTACTGGCAAAATTATATGTCTTTGTATGATTTGAGGGATATGATGTGTAACTCCTGCGTGAGGGGTCTGCCTTCGACAGGAATGAATGGTGGCGTGAGCCGTCGTCCTGCCAGCGTCCTCGAGTTGCGTGAAGGTGCGAGGGCCCGTTCAACGCTGCTTGCAGCTTTAATTTTCAAAGTGGAATTATAGATGGTCAGTTAGAGCAATTGGTAGTTAATGCAAGGACCCAGATATCCACAGTGACTGTGTAGAATTATTTTTACAATGAGACAAATGCTGTTTATAATGAAGGCTTTGTCACACGTTACAAAATGATGTTGAGTAAAAGGTGTTCAGAATTGGGCCTGATGGATCTGGACCTCGTCCTCAACAACTTGCTTAAAATTGTCTTCTTCTCTGCTATTGCTGTCTTGTAGTCAAAAGAAAAGTACTAAAAAAAAAAAAAAATCACTGGAAGCAGTTGAAATCAGATGCAATGCAGTTTAATGTGTTCACAGGCAAGCAGACTTAAGTGCTGAGTGCAAACTACAAATCAACAAGCCACTGACATGTGACAGGTAATATTAAACTCAAACTAAAGAGGAAAAGACAGAAGAGAAAGGAAATGCCTCCTACGGGCAGCAAACGAATGAAACCATCATAGAAATAAATTAAACTTAAATACAAACCCTTAATAAACCCTCAAAAAGATGCCATGACAATTATTCTGCCTTGAGTCATGGGCCTAAGTCATTTCACAAAAGAATTTGAGGGAAATAACACTTAGTGAAGCAATCAGCAATCTCAAAAGCAAAACTTTGAACTTGCAAACAAATTATTTGTGTAACTATGTAAACTCTTTTACTTTTTTTAACAACATGTCCCTTCGTTTGCAATTCCCTCTGTGTCTCCTTTGCACTAACAGACTTTTTGTTTGCAGTTCTGGCATAAACCTCTTGGATGGGTGGGGTTTTTTTCAGGGGTGGGTCTCCGTTGACTCATGAGTTTTAAAGTGATAATAAGATGGACGAATTAGCGGCACTGACCCGGCACCAGGGGGACTACCGGGCGTGCAGCATCATGATGTTTACAGAAACATGGCTGACTGCGCTCACTCCATATATGGCCGTGGAGTTGGACAGCTTCCAGCTGCTCTGGGCAGACAGGACGAGGGAGAGCGGTTAGAGGAAAGGAGGAGGGCTTGCAGTGTTTGTGAACAATAGATGGTGTAACTCTAGACACATCACTGTTAAAGAACAGCTCTGCTGCAAGGACATTGAAGGCCATAGGCCATCCTTCTTATCTCTGGGGACTTTAATCATGACTCTCCACCCTCCACTCTGCCCACATTCACCCAGTACATAACATGTTGCACCAGAGAAAATAAGATACTGGATTTGTGTTATGCCAACACCAAGGAGGCATACACTTCATCACCCCCCCCTCCCGGGAAGATCTGACCACAACCTGGTTCATCTCCTGCCTGTGTGCAAACCTCTCGTGCACAGGCAACCAGCCATGTCCCGCACAGTGAAGAGATGGTCCGAGGAGGCTGACAAGGCTCTGAAAGACTGTTTTGGCACAACTGTGTGGGAGGAATTTTGTGATTCTCACGGGGAGGATATCAACAGTCTCACACACTGCATTACTGACTATATTAACTTCTGTGTGGAAAACATCATACCCACCAGGACTGTACGGTATTTTTCCAACAATAAACCGTGGATTAACCTCGACATAAAGGCTCTCCGGAGAAGAAGAGGGCCTTTAAATCTGGAAACAAGGATGAGCTGAAGGCTGTGCAGAAGAAGCTGAGAAGGAAGATCAGGGAGAGGGGAAAACACCTTCAGGAGGAAGATTGAGGATCAGCTGCAGCAAAAAAACGTCAGCGGAGTCTGGAGAGGCCTGAAAGCCATCTCTGGCCACAAGGAACCTGATTCCCAAGCTGCGGGGGACCAAAAGTGGGCAAATGATCTGAACATATTCGTCAATAGATTTGATCAGTCATCTACCTATGGTCGTCTGCAGCACGGGGGCCGTGCAGGGAACAGTCCTGGCTCTGTTCCTCTTCACCCTCTACAATGCAGACCTCTCATACAACACACCCACCTGTCACCTACAGAAGTTTTCTGATGACTCTGCAATCGTCAGCGTCATCACAGATGGGGACGACAGAGAGTACAGAGAACCGACGCAGGACTTTGTGCACTGGTGCCAGCGGAACTGCCTCCAGATCAATGCAGGGAAAACCAAAGAACTGGTGGTGGATTTCCGCAGGCGAACACTCTCCCCCCCAACACCGGTGAACATCCAAAGAATGGACATTGAGATGGTGACATCTTATAAGTACCTGGGTGTTCACCTGACTCACAACACTACCGCACTTTACAAGAAAGGCCAGAGCAGACTTTATCTGCTCAGGAGGGTGAGGTCTTTTGGAGTGCAGGGGGCACTCCTGAAGACTTTTTACGATACTGTGGTGGCATCAGCCATTTTCTATGGAGTGGTCTGCTGGGGGAGCAGCATCTCAACAGCTGACAGGGAGAGACTTGACAAACTGATCAAGAGGGCCAGCTCTGTCCTGGGATGCCCCCTCGACTCAATGGAGGTGGTAGGAGAAAGGAGGATGATGGCTAGGCTGTCATCCATGACAGAGAATGACTCCCACCCCATGTAGGACACTTAACAACACTGGAGAGCTCCGTCAGCAACAGACTGCTTCACCCAAAGTATGTGAAGGAGCGCTACCGTAGGTCCTTCCTTCCTGCAGCTGTCAGACTTTATAACCAGCAGTACTCCCAGTAGACCACACACACACACACACAAACACACACACACACACCAAGACTTGTAAATAGACCACACTATAATGCACATTCACTCATAGTGCAAATTTGGAAAGACTGTATATATTGTGTATATATTGTGTATTATTTCTATATTTTATACTCCACATGTTCCTCTTTTAAATTTTTCATACTTTTTTATATATTGTTTATATTGCTGCTATTTATTGTCTCTTACTGGTGTTCCCTATCTTTGCAATCCACTTTGCTGCTGTAGCACTGGAAATTTCCCCACTGTGGGACAAATAAAGGAATATCTTATCTTGTCTTATCTTATCTTATCTTATCCTATACAAGTGTTTTACCTGTGGGAAACATGGGGGTGGACTTAATGAAGATACAATAATACCCCTTTACTACCAACATAGAACCAATTCAATTCTGGTTCTTGCACCTGATTTTGAACCGTTTAGAGTATTTCAACACTTCATGCCCCTGGCCCACATTCCCCTTAAGTCGTGGATCGCTATGTCATGGGGGGAGGGATCCCATCACAAGCTGGTCTTAAATTGTGGAATTCTTCTGGATTTCAGTAGGGTTTTTTCGTAATCGAGTATTCTATTGGATATTCTGGCAATTAATCGGGTAATCAGATAAGAAATTCTGCATGTTTTCATTTGATTGCTTTAGCTTTATTTAAGGGCTAGAGTAATATATCCATCCATCAATTATCTAACCGCTTATCCTCTTGAGGGTCGCGGGGGGGGGGCTGGAGCCTATCCCAGCTGACATTGGGCGAGAGGTGGGGTACACCCTGGACAGGTCGCAAGACTGTTGCAGGGCTGACACAACCCACGCTGAC
>JAPZEB010070517.1:0-14991 GCA_029783705.1 Chaetodon striatus
CATATCCAGAGCCCAGGACAAGCTCATCAAAAGCACATTCAGGTTCACACCCAGATCCTCAGCATCCTCTTCATCTCATCACCACCACTATGACCACCAGAGTCTAGACTCCACAGGGGATTCCTTATTCTACAAGGGCTTCACCACCCGTCCTAAACAATTGGGTCTAATAACCAAAAGAGTATGATATAATATTATCTTCCCTCAGAGTGAGTCTCTCCTGATTGAAATCAACTCTTAAAAACATTCTTGAATGAGCCAGAAAACACATCGTCACAAAGCTGAAAACAGGCTGTTTCACTGACACCACGGACATTTCACATCTTACTGACACGTGGTTTTCATAGGACAGCCACGCTACAAGCACGATGATCCTGTAGAGTATGTTGCATTACTGCAGATTAAACTACCCAACAGTATATGAAGGAGTTAAAATGAGCACAACCTGAAACATCTACAGCACAATTAATGACTTTTCTTTTCTTAATAAAAGCCTAATATCTAGAGAAGTATGACCTTTGACACACACTGTGGATGTAGGTGAAAATCCGGAAATACCACAATGCACTGGTATTAAATGAATAAATATTTAATGGTTTCTATGTTCATTCACAGACAAAGAATGGTTCAGAATGCCATCATTAATGTAAGTAAAGAAGTTATTAAATTATTTTCCACAGCAGGTGTCTGAAACATGTCATGAGTTAAAAATCATAAAGTAATGTTTTATAAAGCCGATGAAACAATGTTAGATATGTGTTTTGTTAAAAAAAAAAGAGGACCCAGGGTCCAAACAAAATAACTCATAGAGTTCAAGAAAACATCTTCACCACTTCAACAACACGTGCTCAACTATTGGAGGGGGAAGCAGCAATTAATTAAAAACACACACAAACAAACAAACAAAATTGAAGCAACTGCAAATTGTAATTGTAAACAGGATATATTACCTTTAGAGGACAATATCAGAAGAAGGAGCATCACAGTTGGACAGAAAAGCAAAGCTCTAAATGTCAAAGATGTCCGGTAAACCATCCTGGGGATCTGGAGATTAGAAAAAGAAAAAGAAAATCAAAAATCTGTCTGATAAATTCTAAATTAAATAACTAGTGAACAGATAAACAATCGTCAGCTGCTGTATGGTATATACTGACTGTAAAGAGGTAAGAGCTTCACACGAGAAAGATCGTGGCCTCCGTTGTGGTGTCTCTCAATCTTTGGACTTCCTGTTAAACTGCGACAGAATTCTCATGTTAGTTCCAACCACATGACGTGACATATTCAGGTTAAGCAGCAGAAAACCCCAGTAATGGCACACATACTGTTTCAACACCCTCGAGATCCTTGTACTTTACCACAGTATTAATATTTGTGGGGGCTTTACAAGCATCACATTTAAGAGGAAAATACTGCATTGGAAAAAGCAGTGGAACTCGGTGTTCGGAGGTGGTTGCGTCGTATCAGACTGAAGGATACAAACTTGATCATATTTAATTTGACATTATTTTTCCAATGTACAAAGTCTTATCCTCACTCCCAACTCGTCACATATCACCGCCTGGTCAGTGGACTTCCAGGTCTACATATGCTGCGCTGAATATCCTGGGTGCGTCTGAACTGACATTGTCGATCAAATACCTCGAATTTGTGTTTATTTCCTAGTGTAACAAAAGAGCGTGGTCAGGTTTAGGAAAAACACCCACTATGGTGTGGCTCAACATTCATACAGGCAGTAAACATCAGCCTCCTCGGGGAAAGTCTGGAGGTTGTTTGACCCATCCACCCCCGCTCCCACCTGCTCTACAGGGACTTTCCATCCATCTCACTTTCCAGCTGCGTTATTAAGTAAAATCACTGACCAAGCGATGATACTGGAGGACTTTGGAATGAGAACAGGTTGGTGTTATGGTAAATGCAGGCGAACACAACTTTTGTAAGTGAGTTACAATTTCATTTAATGATCCTGAAATTAATTAAATCAATGTTTTCTCTGCACAAGCAAACGACTTACATGGCAACACCAACAAAGTCAACATCATCATCATCACTTACCTTAAAATCAACACGTAATACAGTACAATTCCTCTACTATGCTTAACATCACAAAATCCTTCAAATGTAAATAATAATAATAACTTCAATAACTAGTCCCAGGGATGTCATCTGAAATGATAAAAACACAAAACAGCACATGTATTTATGTTGGAGTTTGAAGCATATGTGCAGGCATTTCTTTTTGAATTGATGAGATTTGCCAGATGGGAAATGTTAACTGGTGATACCACAGGATGCAAATAATGGTATTTTGAGGGAAATGATTGTATCATCACAACCGCAAAAACAAATAGGTGTAAATGCGTAATTTTACAAAACACATACTTAAATCACGACAAATCTGACCATTGTTTTGTTTTCTTTTGTTTTGTTTGTTTGTTTTTAAGCGAGCTAAGATGTGTGGAAGGGGGTATGAGTCAATAAGAGCATCAGTCTGACATTTTTTGTAAAATCCAACGATTACAAAATTTAATGACAAGAAAGCAGAACTGCAAGCCTGTTCATATTCTGTGTTAAAACAGTTATGGCCATAAGCTAAACTGAGGCCTGGACTATGAAGCAGGATTTGAAGTCACCTCAGGGTTAACTCTGGGTTTTCAGTACTACGGAGCTGGTTCTATTTTTACCGGGATAAATCACCGTGGTAACTGATGCTGAACAGCTAACCTGCTAACTTCAGAGTATCGACCTCTGACCAATCAGATCACTGAAGAAAAAAGTATCCATGAACGAAGGTCCAGAGTCTCAGATAAAAAAAAGAGGAGCCTATACTGTATGTTGTTATAGGTCAGTAGAATATTTTCATTGTTTCAGAGCACCTTTTTCATGTTTGTCACACTGCTGCAAAACACAGCTCTTTAAAACTGCTTTAATGAATGTGATTCTACAGTTTACCTTAACAAATTTAAAAACACATGTATTGAAAAGGCTGCTTATGTACACACATTGTGATAGATGTACTTACCAACAGACAGAGTGACGACTGATGTTTTGTTCAGTTCTGAGACGTAGCACCTGTACATGCCGTTATCAGCTGCACCTCGGAGAGTTTGAGCAAAAGGTCTCTGTGTTTTAGGTTCTCAGTGGACACTGATGTTCTTCCTTTGTAAGGCTGGGTTTTGCTCAGCAGGCACAGCCTCACCATCACGCCACACATTGACAAACTTAAGGTTCAGGTCAGGTCTTGACCACTCAAGAGTCATGGACACAGCATCCATGGGAGGTTGCAGGAGGCATGGCAAAGTGATGTCATCACCTACAGTTGCCACCGTAGACTGACCTGTGATGGAAACATTTGATTGAAAGAAGAAATAACCCAAAAAAGTAGCCAGAAACTGGTAAAAGAGAAAATTTAAAACAAGAACATTGGTATATAAAAAAAAAGATAGTAAGGAAGGAACACATTTAAACAAACAAACAGGTAAATAAACTGGAAAAAATGCTGAAAAAATATAATCATCCTGTGACATTATTTTAAAACATAGTAATGATAAGAATTCAATATATATATAGTTATTTTTTCCCCCATGTTTTTTCAAAGAAATGACACCAACTTGCTCAGGGTTCAAGGTTTAAATACTTGCGAAAGGCTTCTGACAGCAATACAAGAAAGTGATGTCTTTCCAAGGTTCAAAGGGTTAAAGAATATCAGCTTCAGCCTTTAAACGGAAGATTTTAGAGTCCGACAGGCTCAGCTGAGCAGGCTGAGGAACTTTAATCATTCCTATTACGCTCAGTGTTGGACCTGCAGGTGCACGAGGCCACATGTACTCATACTCTGACTTAATAAACTGTTGCACTGCATCCACTTTCCATAATGTCTGAGGTGATTTGTAGCATTTGTGGTGTGATTTTGTTGTTGAGGTAAATGTTGTTCAGTATTTTTTAATTTCATGTTGTTCTGTAATGACGTGTTCTGTGTTTCTATCCGTGCTGTTTGAGCTGCTGTAACATGTGAATGTCCCCTGTGTGGATCAATAAAGTTTTATCTTTTCTTATCTAATCTGATCTTATCTTGTCTTGTATTTTCATATTTTGTTTTGTGTTTTGTATATGTGTAAACAGTTGATGAATTGGACCTATGACAAATTAAAAAAGTGAAAATTTAATCTTAATATCACTGACATCAGCCCATGTGTAAGATGGTTATAATCGCACAATGTTAATTCTGTCAATTCAAATATAGAAAGGTATTCCCTTGGACACAAACTGGGATTGTTAGTTTGATGAAAGTGATAAAATATTGAAACAAGCAGAATTTGATTAAATAAAGAAATGTGTCATTTACAGACAAAGACAGATACAGAATGTTAGAGAGGAGCCAGGGTCTGAACACAGAAAGAAATCATCACTTTAACAGCATATGCGTAGCATTTAACACAGAATAGAAACAATCAATCAATTTTATTCATAAATCCCAATATCATAAATTACAATTTGCCTCAGAGGGATTTATAGCAAACGACATCCCTCTGTCCTTTGGATCCTCACAGCTGATAACAACAGAAAACTATAACAGCTGTGTGAGGATATATTACCTGCAGAGGGAAGTATAAGGAGGTAGAAAATCACAGTGTGACGGCACAGCAAAGCTCTGAAGTCAGGTGAAGTCAGTCGAACCATCCTGCAGCTCTGACGATTACAGCAAGATAAAATAAAATCAAAAATAGGAATCAGTGAACAAAAATGATCAGCCAATATATGCACAGACACTTAAGACAGTTATAAGCTTCACTCCTGGAGGGGGAAGTTTCTTTATGCTCTGTTTCACCTGTTAAACTTCCTGTTGAACTTCAGCACCCTCTAGCTTAGCGTTCAGTCTGACCACATCAAGTGAGACGCTCTGTCATAGGAAAGAAAAAAAAACACAAACCACAGACAGAGAAGGAAACTAAAGAGGAAACTAAAGAGAGACAAAGTCTGTGTGGGAGTAAACTTCAACTTCATTCTCCATCATTTCAGACTAAGATACACTAAGTTAACAATATCTATTGTTACCTACTATGGAGCCCCTCTGGGGTCACAGGGCCAAAAACAAATCTCAATGTGTAAGTCTGTGCAGCTGGTTTTTTAATTCATCCTCTTGGATTCATGAGAAAATTCTAAAAATAACCATTTGAATCTCATTTCCTGCATATCTACATTTACAACATGATCTCATTTCTATTTGTCATATTTTGCAGTCTGGGCAGAAATCATGCGTGTTACTGAAACGATGCCAGAGGCAGGTTGTATCATGACATCGTAGGGGTCAGTGGTTAGGGTTTAGGCAACTAAACTACTTTGTTATGGCAGGGAAATGTTCGAAGATGTTGCCAAAAACACCCGGCTTTGAGTGCCACAAACGTGCCCAGAAAAGTGGCGGCATGTCGCTAAAACAACACCTGTGTTTAAAGGCAGCAGCGTGGCCTTCTCTGAGTGCTTCACAGACTGAGCCGAAGGGGCTGCAGCGTGTCACTGAAAAAGCACCCAGCTTCAAGTGTAGCAAGTGTGGTCAGGAACGCAGCAGCGTGTTGCTAAAACAACACCCAGCTTTGAGTGTCACAAATGCAGCTGAGAAGGCAGTGGCGTGTCTGGCTTTGAGTGCCACAAATATGTGCCAAAGGGCTGCAGCACATCACTGAAAAAAACACCACGCTTTGAGGGGAGAGGCAACAGTGTGTCTGGCTCTGAGCAATGAACGCGGCTGGAAAGGCAGCTGTGTCTTTCTGAAAATACACCCAGCTTTGAGTCGCACAAAATGCTGCAACTGACGTTATTTGTTGGGTTCACATTGAGATTGGCAGAAAGCCTAGTGTGTCTCACACAGAAGCTAACAGATGCTGAAGCGTATATTTGTATTTGATGCTCTGGGGGTGAGAGTTGGCTGACACTGAAGATCCAGGAAACAGTTAAGTTGGTCATTATGTTCAATTCAGCCACAATTGAGCCAAATCAGCAGTGCATTTCACATTTTTAGCCAGTAGGATATTTAGCATGATTTTTTATGATCTAAAATAAGTTTTTGACCTCAGATTGTAGAAAATGCTGGCCAAACCAACCTTTGTAAGGGCATTAAACTTTATGTAACAAAAAAAAAAAGAAAAATTTCATCAATGCTTTATTTGCACAGGCAAACAATTACCATGGCACCACCCACCAACACAGTCATCATCATCACCAGTGACCCTATCACTCAAGGGTGATGGGCTAACGCTCCTAATTTTGGAATTTTAAGCAATGCTTTAAACAAATTCTAATGCAGATGCTAAAAAAAGAGCTTCAAGTGTTTAAACACTGCAAATCTAAACATAATCCTCAATCATACAACAATTAAAAATATAACAATGAACAATCCTCCTGCAGGGTAGTTAAAGGTCCAGTGTGTAGGATTTAGGGGGGTATACTGGCAGAATTGGAATATAATATAATGAGTATGTTTTCTTTGGTGCATAATCACCTGAAAATAAGAATCCTCATCTACAGAGATCGCCATGTTGCACCATGTTTCTACAGTAGAAGCCAAACAATGGCTTTAGATAGGGTCATTCACGTTGTTGCCTTTTGCATCGGCCATCGTAGTAAGAGGCCCGTCTGCACCGAAAGTGTTGTTAAAACACACATTTTTTTAATGTGTAACTACTTTATTTAGTGTTTTCATTGATTTCAATCACCTGGTCTGTTTCAGAGGGAGAGACCTCAGGTAGATGATTCAGGTCCTGGTAAAAACCTCCTGAACATTGAATGCTGACGGAATTTTAACCAGGAAAAGCTTCAGCTGGTTTCAGTCTACAATCCTCATCACTAGATGCCACTAAATCTTACACACTGTTCCTTTAAATCCCCTCATTGTGACGATAAGTCACTGTGCAGCTTCACTGTAACACACAGTCTCTGCAGAGCTCAGAGGTCATGCTCAACATCAACATAGTCGTTATCCAGTCCCTGTCCTCTTGCACTACGCTGTTGCATCTCCATGTTATTGACTGGTGACTTTCCTGCAGACAAGTAAAGAAGCCCTGATGGAGTCATGTGTGAAACAAAAAAGGCTACATCTGTAAAAATATATCTCCTACATTCAATAAAAAAAACAATCTGAAAGTATCCTGAAAATATGTATTAAAATAAGGATGTCCTTTTTTAAAGAGTATGAATATCTTGTCCCCTTCTCTTCCAGTTAACAACCCCGGCATCACAGTCTACCTCCAACAGTCATAGAGAAAGTTGTGACTCACCTCTCGCTCTGTCTCTGCATATGAGTCCCAGTAGGATAGTTGACAGCAGATACGGAACTCCCACCACGACATGACATATCAGTCTGGAGACAGGCAGGAGGGGAGCTGCAGGAGCAACAGGACCTGCTGGGGGTAAAACTCTGCATCAGTTGTACGTCTGTCTACGTTACATCAAGTGACGTGTTGGCTTTATGAGCTGCACATATGTTCAGCAGGTTGTTTTTCATAGCTTCACCTCAGTGTTTCCTGAGCTCACCTTCTGTCACATTTCCAGTAAAGCTGTCAGACGGTGGACGTGACTTTTCTGACTCTGTGGCTCCTCCTGTGAAAAACCACAAGTTGCTTCTGTCTTGTATAAATATCACTGTGTGCAGCAGTCTCACCAGAACCGTGAGAAGGTACAAAGGTTTTCAGACAGGCTTGATACATAGTGAACATTTCCTTTCACTGCTGTTCAACCATTTCTCTACCTTTCTACTTCCTGTATTGTTTACGTGTACATGCATTATGAGCTGCAAAGTGCACACATTGGAAAATGTAGTAAACAATGCATAAATTGAGCTGACATTAACAAACGATTATATTTCTCCATATTTGCAGTTTCGGCTCACCTCTGACAGACAGCCAGCTCTCTGCTGACGTCCCCACGTCAGGGATCGTGCACATGTAGAGGCCTTCATCTGACTGAGACACTGCAGGGATGGTCATCTGCCCTGTGATCCCTGCGCCAACAAGAGCTCTGTTCTTTCGAAAGATGGTGGCCTGCAGGTCTGAGGAGTTGCTTTGAGTCAAGCAGCGCAGAGTCACCGATTCTCCCACCATCACAGGAAACATGGGACTCTCCAGGATCACATCACTGTCTTTGAAATGCAAAAGAATTTCAGCTCATTAAGAAAAAAGTCTCCACAGATTTTTAGCCCCAAAATCACAACGTCCTTAAAAAAAAAAGACTTTTTATGATGATATTCTATTTTATATTTGCTGTTTAACATCATATAACAAAGTAACAAAGGCTCCTGGTAAAAACCTCCAGAACATCTGGATCTTAAAAGTTTTTCGAGAAAAAGGTGAACTCACATTAGCAGATGTTAGATGATTGGACCATGCCAACAGCATCAGAGAAACACTGATTTTTAACATGAAACTGTTTTATTAAGTGTTTTTACTGGTTTAAATCACCCGGTCTGTTTGTTTTGGAGAGGAAGAGACCCCTGTGGATAATACAGCTTCCTGTTAAAAACCTCCTAAACAATGAACACTAAAGGAATCCTAACCATGAGAAGTTTAAGCTGGTTGCAATTTGCAGTTCTCACCAGTAGAGTCTACTAAATCCCCCTGAATCTTGCACACTGGACTTTTAAAGCAATAATTCATAAGATTTTAATGTAGCTATTTAAAAAAAAATTGTAATTATTTCTCTAATTCGTCAATGTTATTGTTGGTGGAGGAGTCCGCCATTCCCATGCTGGATTCAAAGTGCACAAGGGATTCAGGAAAATAATGCAGTAGAAGAAATCCAGCAATACCATTTGGGATTTCATCTCACTGAGATCTGCTTCACTTTTCACTGCTCACTTCACAGCCATGTCAGTGCGGGGTTAAGTTACTGCTAATGCTAACCCAATATTTCCTACCGCTGCTGCCTCACATCGAAAGCATTCTACTGGCAAAACATGGGGTCGCTTTTATTGTGAAGCAATCACAGGAAATACAGTGTGTTTGTTATTGCGGCCATTTATCAAAAATGTGGGCTAACTGTAAAATTAAAGGAAACCAACAAGTAATTATGTCCTGTTTGGAGTTTAAACCAATTTTAGAATTGTCCTAAATGTCTCATTAGCTGGGTCTCTGCTTGCAGACGCACATTTGTATGTGGGGTCCATGTGGGTAGCAGGTGGGCTGAAAAATGAGCCCTACATTGGATTGTCCACAGGCTCCATTTTGACCCCGTGCCAGATACCCACATGGGTGGTTTCACCCAAGTGGACCCCAATTGAGATGCTTTTATTGTGTCCAAACCCACTTGGTACCCAAGTGGCTCTGGGCCATCAGTGAACGATCCCATATAGGGCCAATTTCTCAAACTGTTTACTACCCACATGGCCCCCACATACAAATGCTGGCTAAGGACAAACGTCTCCTCTGCCTCCAGAGATGAACTGACCAGTGACGGTGATGTTGGCAGCTGGACCTCTCTCTCCTGAGGTGGACTCACACCAGTACTCTCCACTGTTCCAGTGGTAGGCTTCCTTGATGACACAGGTGGATGCCTCCAGCTGGCCCCAGTCACGTCCACACTCTGAGACCCCTCGGACCGTTTTGGCCTTCACTCTCCATCCAGACGACATCTCACAGCTCAGAGTGACAGTCTCGTACTTGAAGAGCTGAGATCTGTTTGGAGAGACTGAGAGGGTGGCTGCAGAGAGGACAAACAACAAATTATTTAGTTCCACCCTTAATGCTGAATTTACCCCCAAAACACACCAAACACCTCCATCTGAATGAAAGTCTTTGTTACGGGCATCGGTACAGTCTTTTTAAGTTTTTTGGCAATGCTTAAGGAACTTTGTACCATCAAAGGACATTCATGTGTGACTGTACTGTAACATATGCAATGTTTTGGGGGGTTTTAAGCATTAAAAACCCTTAATATTTACTAAATAGCATGGAAGTCATGCCTGAATTTTCACACCGAGGGCAAAAAAATGCTGAAGAGATGTGAGAGGCCCTTTGGTGCAGATGATCCATTAAAATACCTCGTGTCACAATCCATTATTAAGTACATTAATTATCCTCTTAAAATCCAATTAAATCTTTAATTACAGCATCCTAATGGGTAAATTAATGGAATTTAAAGGTTAAAAGTTAATGCATCCAGTTTCAAAATTATTAAAAACAGCTGCTATCTGTATGTCATTCACACGGCCTACAGATAGACGGTAATATCATGTTTGTAGACAAGGAAGGTTCCTAACAGATTAAACTCTCCTCTAGAGTTTCTGCATTACAAAAATGGGTTTGCTATCAGAGTTTCTAGAAGCGTACTAAAGTAAAAGTAATGTTACTCACAGAGAGTGAGGAGGAAACCTGTGAGCTCCATCCTGTCCTGATGCTGACTGACTGTCAGACCTTATAAAGAAGCATCATAATGATGGTTAATAATAACTGACGTGGTTGTTTTGGCCTTAACGCTCTGAAAGTGAGTGAGCCTTGAACATCATGTGATCTCTGTACATAAGTGCAGAATAACTACATCCTCTCTACACCTTCTCTGTGGTTACATGTTTTCAGAAAAACACACACACACATGCAGGTCATCTCACAACTCTATATTGAGTCATGGCTCAAAAAAGCAGCGCAGTTGTTTGTCTGTCATGTGAACATTTAGTCAACACTCAAAGAAAAATGAACTAAAAGAAAACATGATGAAAACAAAACATGTGAGACACAATTTTACACAATTTTCTCATTGTTTCACGGCTTAAAATGAACTTTATTTAAGATTATTTATGTGCAGTGTAAATTAAGGAGGACCCAATACTGAGCCCTGTGGCACCCCCTTGTGGACGGTTAAAATCTTGACACAAAGAACACAAGTATTCAACATTGGTGTCCTCAGTCTTCCCCTTGAACTTTCTGCATTTCTCCCTCCATCCACCAGAGGCCCTCAGACTTTCCCACCTGTCCCAGTGTCATGTCAATCCAGATCCAGCCACTCCCACCTGACCCTCCCCGCCCACACACTCACCTGCTTCCCATATTCCTCATCAGTCATTTTCACTCTCACTCACCCAGATTTGGTTGCTTTGTGTCTCTACTTTCACGCCTCTGTTACCTGTTACCCTGGGAACGGTATCAGTATCTGCACCTGCCTGTCTGACTGCACCTGTTTCCTGTTACCTGTGGTCTCTCAGTTACTGCTGCCTGGACTTCCTGCTCATACCAGTAAGCCTGTGTCTCTAAACACTCTCAATAACTCCCTTAATGATGTGGGTCTGCATTTGGGTCCATCCACTGCTGATATGTTTGATGAAAGTGTTTGATGTCAGTGTCATGCTTTAACTTGACACATGTACGACCCTCCATAGTCAGAGTTGACCTCTCTACTGTGATACTGATGTATTATCAACCTTTGTCCACAAGATGGCAGCACAGCATGAGAAGTATCACTTATCAGTAGAGACGGCAAAATGAAGCTTCATGAACCATTGTCTTTGTTTTCTGAGCCCACACGATGGCGCTGTCTGTTCAACAAAGGGTTGAAATCACTGAATTGTAAAGAGCGTCATCTAGTGGGGTCAGAAAGTAAAGACAGTGGTTCATGAAGCTTCATTGGACCAACACTACCTATCAGCCTCCATCAACTATCAGCAGACAGGCAAACTAAATTACTCATCACCAGTTGCATGATGTAAACAGTCCTGATACTGTTATTAATATGCTGTCCAATGAATATAAGCACTTTGTAGTAATAAAATATTACTATTTATATTATTAATAATAACACTAAAAATAATAATAGTAACAATAATAATAGGAAGAAGAAGAAGAATTAGAATTAGAATTATTTTTGTCATTATTATTATTAGTAGTAGTAGTAGTAGTAGTAGTGGTAATAGTAGTATTGTTGTTGTTGTGGTTGCAGCCACACTTAACAACAGCAAATTGTGCTTGTGTTTGAAGCCACAGTTGACAGTTTATGACTAATTATTGCATTTAAAATAGGAATACTAGATTTAAAATGGGGTTTATCTAACGTGTATTACTTTTTTATATATATATAAATCATTTTAGTGTCATTATTTTAAGAATTATGCATGACTGATCATTTTCAAATTTATCTTGTACCCCTTGCAGTTTTCCAAAGTACCCCTAAGGGTACCCGCATCCCCATTTAAGGAACACTTTGATATGTAATACAACCTTCCTTACAAATTGTTTTGAATATGTAAAATTGAAATATAGTGCTTTATCTGTTCAGTGTTTTCAGAACTGAAGAAATAAAAAAATAAAAAACATGAGATACAACTGTATTTATTGAGAAAGTGCAGTAGTCAGTACAAGATAATGCTACAGATATATAATGTGTTTGTGTGAACAGCTAATTAGCATTAGCTTACCAGCTTATTTGGTTAATAGGATCCCCATTATCATCAGTATTGCAGCAGCTATTCATCCTGGGGTCCACAAAGCAGAACACTTCATAGTGACAGTACAACCATCAGAGCTTACGTCTTAACATTATAGAATAAACGAGCACAAACATAACAAGCTCTTGATAATTCAATAAACAGAATATATGACACAGTCCGTTACACTTTAGCATCTCCAACACACCGTACATCATTAAACTGTACATCTGCTACAGTATTCAATACAATAATCAAAACAGGTGAAAACAGTCTGTGTCACTTCACTATTAATACAGTAATTAAGATACATTAAGACAGTCTTTGTTACAACACTGTCTTGGACATTTTGTAAATCATAATAGTCAATTTATATATTCAATACAATAATTAAAATCATGAAGATAGTTTGTTTCACCTAAGTATCTCCAACACATTGTACATCATAATACTGTCTAACTCATTCCAGTATTCAATACAATAAACAAATTACATGAAGACAATCTGTGTCACTATCTCCAACAGAGTGTAAATCATAATACTGTTCGTTCAATGCCAGTATTCAATACAATAATTCAAATACATTAAAGAAGTGTGTTTCACTTCAGTATCTCTGAAATATTGTACATCATAATACTCTCCCTTCAGCGCCAGTATTCAATACAATAATCAAAATACATAAAGATGGTCCCTTTAACTCCAGTATTCAATACAATAAACAAATAACATGAAGACAATCTGTGTCTCTATCTCCAACAGATAGATAATACTGTTCGTTCAATGCCAGTATTCAATACAATAATCAAAATACATAAAGATGGTCCCTTTAACTCCAGTATTCAATACAATAATCCCAATACATTAAAGAAGTGTGTTTCACTTCAGTATCTCTAAAATATTGTACATCATAATACTCTCTTTAACGCCAGTATTCAATACAATAATCCCAATACACTAAAGAAGTATGTTTCACTCCAGCACCTCCAACTCATTGTAAATCATAATACTGTCACTAACACTCCAATATTCAATACAATGGTCAAAATAACTGACAATAGTCTGTCACTCCAACAGAGTGTAAATATGATACTGGCCCTTTAATCCCATTCATTCAATACCATAATCAAAATATTTAAATAGTCCCTTTAACCCAGCGTTCAATAAAATAATCCAGTTACTTGAAAATAGTCTGTTTCATGTTACACGGAGGATTGCTGTTGTTGGATTTAAATGAGAAAAGAGATGTGAGGTGGTTTGGAAGCTTTAGTACAGCTAAATGAATAACCTCAGATGACTGTTTCCTCTTGACTGTAAGGAATTTCATGCAACCTTATGATACAGAGAACAATGATAACTACAAAATGTGTCATTTGTGTCAGTACACAAGGTTTAACTGCTGAAGTGTTGATGGGACAGCATGACAACACAGAGTATCTCCACAGTCAAGCACAGACATAAAAGTTGACTGTACAATAGATTTACGGTTAAAGGAAGACATCCTTTAATTCTATACTAGAAGCCAAGTTTGATTTTTGAGTCAAATGTTGAATATAAATCTTGAATCACAGTCTGCTGTCAAGCCAAATGCATAACTTTTTGTATGACTCAGCAAGAGTAGCATGGCTGCCATTTATATTTTTAATGGCAGAATGGTCAGAGTGATTGGTGGACGTGCAAACTACCATGTACTCGGTCTAGTCTGTATTTCGGTTTAGTCTGTGATTAATGAGTAATGTTTGGAAAGCATCAAAGGCAGACTGAAGTCGAGTCAAGAGGGGCTAGGGAAGAGCTTAAGGGAATATGAAATTGTATCAAAGGTAATTGAAGTATTGATTAGGACGAATTATGTATAATGTAAACAGCAGGGGACCAAGGATAGACCCCTGTGGCAACCCATTTCTGATGGCAAGATGACTTGACTGAGTACCATCAGCAACAGCAGTCTGAGTTCTTAGTGAGTGATGGACGAAGCGCTCAGATCATTTACTCAACTAAAAGTAGCAGTAAAACAATAAGTAGGGCTGTCCTGAATACAGCTCTTTGTACTCCGGAGCTTCAGCAGTCACCAACAGCCTTTTTTTTCTTTGCTATTTAAAATAAGTAAAATCTGATTTCATTGTAGAACAGTATGTAGCATATTGATTGGCTCAGCCCTCCTTGCCCTGCTGTCACTTTGTTTATCATGAGACTGCAGTGTGAGTGTGATCCTGCGCCCGAGACAGCTGTGGAGAGGCCGTCCACGTGCACACACACGGTGACATGGCTAATTGTTAGCATCACACGGCAAACATTACCTCATGCAGTGGCTCCAAACTGGTCCAGCCACAGGGTCCAGATTTCTCCTTAGTCATTAGTCCAAGGTCCACACAGTTTAATATATTCAGTGCCATACCTGCGTTTGTCCATGTCGTCAAGCTAGTTTGCTGTTTCTGTCAAATAGCTGTTGATTAGTCACTCACTCTGCAGCAGGAAACGGCACTTCAAAATGAAAGCTCTTTGCCGGAAATTCTCTGTACTTCAATATAAAATTTGTTTTTTACAAACTTGACATGTTTGTCAGTTACTAACGGTCCAAGGAATGGAAAAATGGACCT
>JAPZEB010070619.1:0-14973 GCA_029783705.1 Chaetodon striatus
ATTATTTGTAAAGTCACTTTTCTGTGATGAACCAACTTGTGTGTGTGTGTGTGTGTGTGTGTGTGTGTGTGTGTGTGTGTACATTTATGTTTTTGTTTATGTTTGTGTCTGTGTCTATGTCTGTTTTTGCTGCAGACTGCAACAAACAGCGTCACAAGATCAGAAGGCGGATTGTGGAGGAGAAGATAAAGCTGTCCGAAGCAATTTCTCAGTACAATTACCTGGCAAACACAAAGTCAGTGGAGTCCATTGAGGAGCTCCATACAACAGACAGCCCAATCTGGCCATGGGATTATGGTATGTTTTCTGTGATGTTGTGTATCATGATGTAGGAACATTCCTGACCTTTCCTTAGTTCGTAGAGGTCCTGACATTGATCATTCTTACCGTGAAGACAGTAGTGTTCTCAGATGTTTTGTTCACACTAATGACTCACTCAGGTAATGCTGGCAAACCCTAGAGAGTGGCTCTATGCCTGACTCCTGGTGAGGATGTTAAACAGCTTCACCTGCCCATTCCCACACTGCAGATGCTACACCAATCAAAAAGCAAATGTACTTTCAGGGCAGATAGCTGTTCAACTTAATTTTCCTGTTCATCATCCCTGACACCCACCCCATACTCTCTGTAGTGACCCCTTTTGCTTATCAATCAAAGGCACCTGGTTGCTGATGGTGGGGATGTGTCGATGCAAGAAAATGACATGTCCACTCCACTGCTTTGATCAGCAGTAATCATGGTGCTGTTCATTGTTCACATTCTTCAGGTCCACAGTTTCCAATATGAGCCAAACTTTCATTTTTACCAATAATTGTCTGCTTACCAATGCAGATGCAGATTTACCAATTTAGAATAAAACAAACACCATTCAACGACATGACACCACACGGCACGACACGCCACGATTTAAAATTATATGAGCTCTCACAGTTCACAGCAGGGATGCCCCCAGTGCTGGGAAGCAAACACATGCACAGGAATGGCTCTTGCACTCTCCATACAAATCCACCACGGAAGCCTTTCCTTAGCATATTTAAGTGCTTATATAGCTTGCATGCTATTCGTTCTCATCCACTTGTGCACACAGAAAAGAAGAGGGTATGTAACTTCTTATCTAATGCAGGAGTAGACAGCGACTGATCCACTTTTCCCTAAGTGTTGTGTGTTTCTTTCAGAAAAGGTGATTAATTCAATTGTTAATTTCTTTACAGACACTGACACTTCAATTACCATGAAGAAGAGAGTGTTTGACAAGGTGATGCAGTTAGAGAGGTTGGCTGAGGAGGAAATTATACTTGTTGAAGAGATAAAACAACACTGGAACAATCTCCTAAGGGCCTGCAGGGACTTAAGTGACCAAGCTGGTGCACTATCAGATGATCTTGCCAATCAGAGTGAGTACTGCAGTAATTTAAGAAGGAGGATCAATTCAGAGTGTACAAGTGTACGACAGAAAACAGGTCGGAAATGGTTGTACAGTCATTTCAGAGCAAAGGATTGCTTTTGTCAATATGCATGTGATCGGTGGCTTTGCTCAAATCTCACATCAATCCTAATATTGCATACTTTTTCTAGTCATGAACTTGCAGCGCACCCCAGCGCAGTACAGGCATTCTGGCAGTCAGTCAGTACAGCTGTATCAATAAGTAGTAGAAAAGGTGTAAACAAATGTCTGGCAAGTGTATGTATTACACACGAGGATGATTTTATGGTAGGTGTGGAAAATTGTGGTAGGTGTGTGTTGCTTGTTATCATAATTTTCAGCTTTTTTGTGTATAACTGTTTATTTCAATCTGATTTGTAGGCTATCTATCAGGCCTTTCAGCTCAGGCTTACCATGGACTCCACAGTGCTGTCCTTCTTAAGCTGGAGGAGCTCAAGACAGATGTGGCTGCTGTGAAAGAAGCATACCAACACATGGTGTTGTCTAGCAGGAGTGAGAATGTTGAAGACCAAGAAGATGAGGCTGGGTTTGTGGATGATGAGAAGGTCGAGTATAATGAGGATGAGGATGGTGACGATGAGGATGAGAATGATGACGATGACAACAGTGATTCTTAGACAGAGGTAGACACACAAACACCAACCCACCCCACTTTACATTCTGAAGCCTGTCAGTATCCCTCACCTGTATCACCCATTCCACTTCCATTCACACACACACACATACACACACACACACGCTCAAAGGACACACACTGAGGCAAACACGCACACACACTCATATATTTATACACACACACATTCACCACTGAATGTACTGACACATGGTACACTCTAACAGGTTAAGGATAATAAGGAGATGGTGTAGAGTAGGGGATATGTAGAAGCATAATTTCACAGAGAGGAAATACACGACTGAGCGGCCATCATTTTGTACTGTTATGCAGCACACCTAGGTGATACAGTGTGATGTCACTGTAGAAGGCATAGGCTTTAATAAAAATCATAACTTGGTAAGTTTACAAGAATGAGAAAAGCAAGCGTAATCTGGAGTTTTACATTGTAGTTTGTGTTGGTACACATATTTCATCATTCTTTTATTCTATACCTTTACAATTTCCAGATTCTCGACTATCAGCAGTCATCAGGCTCATCCCCACCGTCGAAGGGTACCATGATTGCTTTCCTCTCGGCTGTCAGCCCTAGCTCCCCTCAACCAGGGGTGACCAGGGGTCAAAGACAGGGGTCAATGACAATACAGTGACTTTCGTTATTACATGATTCCTGAGACCAGACTGGCCTTTTGTTTATGTGACTGGATCGTTTTGTGCTCCTGTGCCCACATTGCTCAACGATGCATCATTGTCAAGGACACCACATGCATCACCACATTTGTCTAGCACATGATTCCTTCTCCTGCATGGGGTGTTATAGTAAAATAGGAGGTGGTTAAACTGTGACTTAAGTTATTTGTGGTAAGGTGGGCTTACATGCGCCATCAGATGTTTAAAAACTTTCAGAACATGTTTATTTATTTTTTTTGGGTGACAATAACAGAATTTGGTGCATAAACTCGATAGGGATGTGAATGAAAGTGTGTAAACGGTATTCACTTTGCTTTAACCTCTACTACAGCCCTGATTGTTATGGCTGGGCTCTCTGCCCAGACCACAGACCACACATTTCCCATGGCCGCTGAGTGAACGTACTTGCCCAGAAGGACTTTGTCCCAAACAACCAGCATCCCAAGGGGTCAGGGGTCATGGAACTGAACAATGGATTGTTTTTTTTAAGCATGATTCTGCTATGAATCTTAACATTTTCTGTGCAGTATACCCACTGAGAAATATATATAGACACAGTTATGAATGTAGATCATTTTCTCATTTCTTTGTGAAAGCTATTTGTTGTGTGAACTTGTCCATATGTTGACCACTTTGATGTCTGATACTGTAGAGCTGCCTCTGGGTTATGCATTAAAACATCCATATTTGTCAACTTGGTGTAGAGTTGTTTTTGTGAAGAAAATAAACTTATTTTTACATTTCAATGGCAAACATCCTTATTTTTACACCTCATGATGCATTTGTTGATGGAGTCAGTAGGCCTACTTTTTTGAAGTAATAGGGATACATGACTTGTACATTGCCATGCTTTATGCCCAGCATTTCTGACTTGCATATACTGTAGAATGATGTTACGTGCCGGTACCACGGAAACAATGCCAATGTAAAGTCAATTAGGATCCTTTGTCGTGGTAGTTTATAGCTTTTCTGTATACACACAAAAACACGAAAGTGTCCTTGATAACTCAACAATATGATAGGTTAATGCTAAGGCCATAAAATAAAATAAATGTATTTTGCCAGCTTTTGATAGCGTAGGATTATAAGAGCATTGTGGTGTGGGCGGATGTGGCGCGTTCGACCACTGTTTCATACTGTCTGCCGTCTGTGGGCTTCATTCCATTTCATATTGCCGCCAATCTGCCGCAACCCGAATCCAAACGCCACAATCTCTGTTAAGAAAAGTTTATGTGTGTGTGTTTGTGTTTGTGTTTGTGTTTGTGTGTGTGTGTGTGTGTGTGTGTGTGTGTGTGTGTGCGTGTCCATCAAATCTTATACAGATACAAAAAGATACAAAAAATCTCCATAGTAACCTATGGTCTTATCAGCCCTAACCATAACCCAAGCACTTTAGACCTTCAAACAAAAAATAATAATTTATACACTGGGCCTTTAAAGTGCTCTCTGAAACTAGACCTGGCATGGCTTGTGCCCATGTGATGAGAAAATTAAAACTTTGTCATAGAGCTAAACCAAATACACCATTGGAAAGGTCTCAACCTGGAGTAACATATGTCAGTATGAAGATTCTACATGGCTCCTGCTTTAAAATACTGACCTTTGGACCTTGACCTCAGTGCATGTTTGAAGGCCTATAATTCAGCAACAAAAGGGGGTACAGACATGGGACCAACTGTTATAGAGAGTTCTTGACCTCAACTATCATGTGAGCAGAGTCAACAACTGGGGATGCTGTCAGACATGGGTAAAATATGGTTAAAATTCATATTCACCCATTTAAAAATCAGATATTTAAAATCTGATTACACAGATGTGTTTACCACCCCCTTAAAGACCACAGTGTTCTCTCAATTCAGTATTTACAAATTCCGAATCTAGGTAAAACACTAATATTTTTTAAAAACTACAACTCCCTAGGACCACGCTATGCAGCTTGATACAAATCAGCAACACATTTGTAGTTCCTCTGATTTGCAAAGTAGGGTTCTAAATAGGGTCATAAAAGGATGTATATACTGACTATATCAAATATCTAGTAAAACCGAACTAGTAATTACACTGCACCTAGATGAACTATGTTAAAAAAAAAGTAAGGATGTTGTTTAAGTTTAGATATTTTAGCTAGTACTCTAGAAATGGGATATTTGAAATGGTGGTTGTAAAGTAGAGTTGTAAAATAGGGTCGTAAAAAAAAAATCTAATAAATATATCAAATATCTAGTATAGCCGAACTAGTAATTACACTGTATCTTGGAGATGTGTTATAAGAAAAAGTAAAAATGTAAAGATGTTGGTTTATTTAGGACATTTTAGCCAAAACAGGAGTCAAATGTGCCAAGTCCGCCCACAAGCATGGTGAGCCACGTCAGGGGAGGGACAGGCCGTCTGACCCCGGCTAAAGCCTACTATTGACCGGGGTGGACTGTCCTCAGTGAGCCCCAGTGAGCCACGGTCCTACAGGGATGGGTGCACTAATGTATATTGCTTATGAAAGAAGATGTAAGAAGTAGGCTACATTTATATCTTGATTGCACACATTGTGCTCCAGATGTTTATAAAAGTATAGCCCCACACAAAGGTCCTCAGCCAATAAAGTGATGGCCTGATTCGTAACAGGACAACTAAAATATAATATGTCATTCAAATATCCATCTATCTATCTATCCATCTATCTATCTATCTATCTATCTATGTGTGTGTATGGCAGTCAGAGAAATGAATGAATGCACAGTGATGATGGGTAAGAAGCGTGCGTGACGGGGCGTTGCCGTGGTAACGACTGAAGCTTCTTGTGGTTCATTACAATTATTAATAATATTATCAATATGAAAGAAATACATTTGAAAAATATATATCAGCCTTGCAACAATGTACATGCAACCGCAAATATGATGTTGGAGCCTTAGTATTCACACAACTTCAAATCATATCAAACAGAATTATATGCAAGTTCACAGTAAAGCAAAAGTCACATTAACCACGGGTGAGCATTGTCATCATATCATATTTAACAAATTCATCATTGTCTTGAGGGTATTTATGCATAAATGAGATAAATAAAACCAAATTAAGAGTCAAACTAAGTTAGTCTACATACAGACAGCTGTCATTTGAGCTTATTAGTAACGATTAGCTGTTAGCCGAACTAGCGTGCAGTCTAAATCGGCGTGTACGACATAACGTTAGTGGTAGTGGATGAGAGACTGTGGACGGAGCATATTGAATATCGCTGTCTACATGTTTACATGTTCATGCCTGCTGAACATGTGTATGTTCAGCACTGGCTCAGAGTGCAAAAGAGAGGCTGAAGGATGATAATGAATTAAACCTAAATGTGTAAAAGTGCTGTTAAAAGAACCAACACTGTTAGCGCTTATCGATACTACGGCAGACATGTGTACTTGTAGAAATAAAATGTACAAAAAAAAGTTTAAAAAAAAGTTTACAACCACACTGGGACGAAGTGCGGAACGAGGATGCGAATGCGTGGCTTTCGTAGACTCCGTAATCGGCTTCACTCCATTTCACTAATTTTGAAATCCTTTGACCTCAAAATCGTAATCACAATCACCAGACAATTAATTGTACAGCCTTTTGCATATGTACTTACACACCCTAATACCTCATTATATGTCACATTAATGATATACATTAACCCTGCAATTTATTTAATTATATGTGTTAAATGAGATTTAATAGGAAAGGAATTGAAGTCAGTGGAGATTAGGAAGAGGTAAATGTGTGATGCATAAACATAAACATAAGAATAAGAGACTTTAAAAGACATTGTTAAGGTGCAATTACAGACTAATGTGAAACCTATGTCTTTCTCACCATGATGACCATAAGGTCAATACAGTTGACAAATCTGATTAGAACCCCTTTATAGTGTGTCTGCCAAATTTGATGCTTTTGTCATTTGCTTAAAGTGATACTCCTGTGTTAATTGACCCATAGCTGTGTTGTCCAAGGTTACAGCGAGCTATTAATAAGAAAAGGAACAAGGACATTTGGTACAACATAAATCGAATACCGGTGCGGCACCAAAAGCTAACCCAACAGGGAAACTTTGTTGAAACCAAAACTAATGCAAAGTTGCCCTTATAACTTAGCTTTCGCTGCTGCACTAGTGTTCAGCTCATGTTGTACCAAGTTTTCTTGTTGTTTTCTACAGACAGCATTCCGTGACCTAACACAACAGAGCTATGGATTGATCAACACCTGAGTATCGCTTTAGGTCTTCCGCTTAACTGCCTACAGAGTATATTAATACACAGTATATTAATAAATTTCAGTCTTCTTTTTAAAACTTTAGTGTAGTCAAAATCGTTGTATCTTATTCTCCGTGACTCTGGACATGTGTCTGAAACTTAAGAAATATACAGAAAGCTAATGTTACCACACAAACACAGGACAAAAATATAATTGTGGCTGAACCAAAAATGCAATACTTCCTTAGATTGATGCACGGAATTGGTTGTTGGGACACTGGTATGGATTTTTAATTACTCTGAATTTATTTTTGGGGACCTTTTGCCTTTAAGTAGATAGTACAATTGAGAACATGGCACCTTTTTGAGAGAATCATTTATTTGCAGTGTGCTCCAGTAAGAAAATGCACACCATTCTCTTCTTGTTGTGTTCAGTAGCATTAGGATTTAACTCCAGGATCCACTAGGAGAGTTATATAATAAACCCCATAGACTTCCAGTGACTATGCTAAGCTGGGCTAAAAGTGTCAAACTACGTATCGCACGCATATAGCCAAAAGGAGAGTTTTATGTATTCATGTGTCTAACTATGGGATTGACAGCAAATAAGCCAATTTGCCCAAAATGGTGAAGTGTTCCTTCAAGAGAGAGAGAGAGAGAGAGAGAGAGAGAGAGAGAGAGAGAGAGAGAGACAGGAAGCAAGTGAGATAGTGTCAGGGTAGGATCAGGAAATGACCACGAGTGCGGACTTGAGGCCAAGACGCAGCTAGCCAGCTAGCCAGCTAGCCAGCTGTGCCACAGCTAAGGCCACTGATGTAGATTGATTATGAAAACAATGGTTTTCATACCACCTCTGAAATTCACAAAACCTTACCCTGCGATATGTGACCAGGGGGCCAAAACTGTGGATCACAGGCTGAGTTATAGAGAACTCTGGTGGGTGCTTTTACAGTTTTTCTCAGTCGCTTTATTGCATTTCTCAGGCCTTTTACCAGATGCTTTTTCTGGTACAAATGCACAAAGCTGCAGTAAATCAGCTTGCCATGTCTCTATTTCAATAGAACATAAATTACACAATACTGCATGTGAAAAATTGCAGGTGTTCAGATATGATTTATACTTTCTGAAAAACTTTGCAGTACAGTTTCTACTCTAGTTTGTTGCCAGATCACATAATCTATTGTCATACAATGGTAAAGACTAAAGTTTGTAACAATGCAGTCGTGCTTTCTGAAAAATCTGCACTCAAAATGTCAAAATTATATGTGACAAATTCTAGATGACAACTTGTTCAACAATTTTGCATGTGATGACTGAAGCAATGAAATAATGCCAAACTGTTTTGAGGAGAATGACTATTCAACAAAGAACTGTACGGTTCATTTTGACTGCCATGACATAAGCAAATGATAATGTTGAAAAAGAGCAGAGAATTGTATGAAAGCAATTGTATGCTGCCCAAAAGAATCTGCTCTTTGTTCAAAGGAATGAGAAATTGCTACTATCATGTGCACATATGACTAAATGTTTGAAAAAGGAGTTTGAAAAAGTAGTTTTGGGAATTTTAATTCTGATCGGAAAAATGTACACTAGCAACTGAGTAGTAGAACAAGTGTCATAAGATACTGACAATGAAAAGGTAGTAGTTCAGCTGGTTGAATTTTTTGTTTCTTTTGTTTTGTTTCTTTTTCTTGGCTCCTGTAGGGAGATTTGGCCCATCCTCCAGTGTCCCGTCTCTGTTCTCCAGCGTCCCGTCTTGGTTCTCCAGTGTCTTGTCTTCGTCCTCCAGTGTCCCGTCTTGGTTCTCCAGTGTCCCGTCTTTGACCTCCAGTGTCCCGTCTTGGTTTTTCAGTGTCTTGTCTTGGATCTCCAGTGTCTTGTCTTGGTTCTTGAGTGTCCCGTCTTTGTCCTCCAGTGTCCTGTCTTGGTTCTCCAATGTCTCGTCTTCATCCTCCAGTGTGCCGTTTTCGTCCTCCAGTGTGCTGTCTCGGTTCTCCAGTGTCCCATCTTGGTTCTCCAGTGTCCGGTCTTCGTCCTCCAGTGTGCTGTTTTGGTGTCCCTCCTTTCCTTTTCGCTGAAAATGAACTTACAAGAGAAAGAAGAGGCACAAGAAATAAACACACTGTGATATAATTCAAATTAAAGCTGTCGTATAACAGGATTTCACTCTCAGGGGTGATGGCAAAAAAAGAAAATCCTGATCCTTAAAATTTTGAAGTTGTCATCATACATTCTACATCCTACATCCTGATTTTCAGTGCTCTGCCTTCACAAGTATGAGCTGAGCATTCAACTCAGAGTGATGGGTTTGGAATTAAGCTTCCCAATACTATAAACTTGGTAGGCCTATGGGACCTATGACTATGTACTATTTAAAGTTCACTATTGATTACATTTGGATTAGTAGCCCACTTTATGGACTGAGCACAACATTAGGCCTATTTATTATCTAAAACATACATTTCTCATTCTCTCTTTCCTCACTCACCCTCAGACTCTCTCCCCCATGCCACCATAGGACAATTAGGAGTAGAAATATATTTTCATTTTTGTCTGTGGGGGGCATTGTCTGGAATCTGGAAACATAAGCAGGCCACTTGTGGTGGTGGGAAACTAAGGCTCACAAGCAGAGAAAATATCACGACATAGCCCACATTGGAATGCCATGCAGTGCCACTTCAAAGTTGGAGACAATGTGGAGATTTGCTCTACTTTCAATCCCGGATAACTTAATGGCTAAACACATGATAGCGTAAGAAACGACAGGGTCTGATGTTTGTTTTGACATATGGTTTGTCATATTTGAATGAAGGGTCGCGACATATTTCTCTGAGAAGAAAGGGTGTGTAAACTAATGTAGATGGATGCAAGACTCTCTGATAATAAATGTTAAAGCGCTGAAACTTGAGGTGATTTCAAAGTTCATTTCCTTGCATTATGTAGGCCATAGCACTTGCCCGCAACTAGGCCTACCATTAGAAAGAGCTAGTTGTATTGTTTCACGTAATATCCTACACATGTTGTCTGTGTGACGTGAACTCAACGAGCAATTATTTAACAGAGATTCAGGGACGTGAATTTGGCAATCGGAATCAAAGATGCGCATCTTGTGTTAGTTGTTGTCTTTTGTCACCAGTTACATGTCCATGCAGAGCCTCCGGGGGACTTGCTGGTAGCTTTCAGGATCATACTTCACAATTGGGTAATATGAACAGACTACCGCACACTGCATAGACTTTACTTAGATTTATTCAGAGCGAACAATACGTTTTGTGTGTAGGATCATCAGGTTCACTCAGGTCAACCATTTGCTCTCACTTCTGAATAAAGTTCCATTGTAATAAGAGACCTGACTAATTACGAATTGATATATTTACTTATTGATATGAAAAATGTGAAACAAAACCACAGATGCATTTGATACTCAGAAGTAATTACACTGTATATTCCCCTGTGGACATTCCTGTATACTTAAAATATTTGACTACAGAACATTGAGGAGGCCCATGGCCATCTTCGAAAACCAGAGATATGATCTGGTCTTATCATGCATGCATATTATACTGAAAATATTTAACTACAGAAGAGTGGGGAGGCCCATCTTGGAAAACTGATTCCAGGGACATGAAGTTGTCCTGGAACCATGACATGGATATGTTTGTTTTCACTGAATGCAGACCCGAAGCTACATTTGAATACATTTGATATTGCTGTTTTTCATTCATTTGACTGGTTATAAAATACATTTTTTATAAGTTACACTTCTACCATCAAATGCCTTTCTTTGACGTTGACAAAAATACAGTCATAAGTCCTATTCAGATGGAGAGGTGGATTTAAGTACGGTTGTACCAATACTGATAATGGTATCGGGTATCAGCCCTGATACTGTGCTTGGTACTCGTACTCATCAAAGAACTGACTGATACCACCAACCGATACCACTAAAATGCAAAGCAAGGCCAAGTTGCAGCTCCACGTTGGTTGAGCACAAGGCTAAGAGCAGCTACGTTCACAGAATAGTGACTTCAAACATTAAGCTGGCAAGAGTTGGGGATGTGAGCAGAATCTACACAGTCTACATTATCATATCTTTAATCTATGACTCAATTATCCTAAATGTTAGTGAGTGTCAAGCTTTGGTCTACTTGTGCATTGGTGAGCTTTTGTTTACATCTCCATTCCACTCTGCTAGTTTGAGGAGAAGTAGGCTAAACAGTCATTCAACATCTAAGAAAGAAACTGCATGCCATTTGTTAAGCTTTGTCCATTTATTTTACATTAGAAGTCAGAGTGCATATTAACCTTTTTGCTTCAGCTCCAGAATTTAGCAGGATCATTTCAGCATGCTCCATCGAAGCATCTACTTCAACCACATTTAATGTAACTGCAAGGTGACACCCCCTTCAGACTGTCAAAATGTGCCATGTCAATTGTCATTACAGACAACGAACACACAACTTACCCTTCAACCATGATGTAACTTGTCAACAAGGTCCATTGCAAGTTCTTTTTCTTGGGCAAGACGACATCAGTTGAAATCGGGCAGCCATTTTTCTTCCCGAGGACAAGTACAGGGAAAAAACCAAGGGCAGCCAGCTTGTCAAGTTGGGGGGAGGGCACATAATACAATAATTGCTGTTAAATATTAATGTCATATTGGCAGGTCGATAATAACACAATCTAAAAATGTAAAAAAATTACATAACAGACGGGCGGACATTTATCTCTTTTGTGACCATCATATCATGGAAATATTGAGAAACAATTGCAATGGTTTGAAAAAATAGCTTTTCACGGTGAATTTTCTATGTGCACTATTAACTGACAGTCACTACATCAATTTTTGTCCTGACCTTACCAATAGATGGCTGCTATTCACAACTACATATGTGTTGTGGTCTTTCTTTACACAGAAAATCTGCATGCCTCTTTGATATTTTTTCTTTAAAGGGCTGGCTCTGGCCACATAGGGGGCAGGTATTACAGGACACTGCGATGGCGCCCTTGCAGCCCCGGCAGCTTTTCTTGGTCGTTCTGGTCATGACCTAAGACAGAAAATACACTACACATTGATGCTTCTTTAAAACATGGAAACACAAATATAAACACATTTCCCATTATATGAAAGTAAATATATACTATGATGCCATTCAACACATTATCCAAGCTTGGTGCTTGGATGTGATTCCCCATGGCTTTAACAAATTTCGTGCACATGGCGATATTTTAGATTAGTGTTGTAGTGTAGATTAGTAGTGCAGTCTATGCATTCTGCACCCTCTAGTCTGGCTGGGTGTTCATATCTTATTAAATTAACCCATATCATTCAAACTTTACTCACTGACTGGAGTATTATTTTTTAACGATTTCTTGTTGGGGGTGCAAGTTTTGGGTTGCTTAGCCTACTTTAATTTGCACCATGATATGTTTGTTTAGCTGATGCAAGGGACAAATAGCACCAACAAGGAATAACTACGCGTTTTCCCTGCGAGCCAGCGCAGAGTGATTGAGACGCCAGAGGAGAAGATCAGCGAGAGAGGCTTTTACTACCCCGGCAAGTTTGAAAAATCTGCACTACTGCAGCATAATGCAGGATCATGCATATGCAGCAGCAGCACAGGAGATTGTTTCACCATCGCCAAGAAAGCGAAAAAGGGAACTTAAAGGCAGCATGACCGTAGCATTCAAAAAAAGAGGATTAACATTGGGCTAGCCTTCCCCAGGTGGAAGAAGCTCATGAAGGATAAAGATTTTAAAAGTGACGCTGAAGTTGCCAGCTTTCTCTTCAACAAGTAAGTCAACTGTACTGCCTAAATTAGCCTAAAGCTAACTTTTTTTCATTCGATTTGTTAGAAAGTGTTGCTCATTACCATAGGCAGCGAACAGTAGATCCTGCTAAAATACACCAACCTCGTTGGTACAGAAGTGTATGTTTACGTGGTTTCAGTAGCTTTCACAGTCGCAGTAAACGCCGGCTTTTTGTCACAGTAAAAGCCAGCTTATAAAGCCTTCCCACCGGCTTTTAGTCCGGCTTTACGGCGACTGAAAGCCAGCGTTTACCGTGACTATGAAAGCTACTAAAACCTCGTAAACATGCAGTTCCACCAGAGGGGTATAACCGGATTTCACTGTATGTGTAGTGTCTGTGTTGTTATATGCGCCCTTATTGGTTAGCAGAGGATGACATGGTTTCATCAGTGTTGTCGAGGCTTTTTGGTACACGGTGGCTACCGTTGTTGCAATACGTGTTTGAAAAAGTGAGGCGCTAGAGTGCACTATTCATTTGAATGCGATACACGATTCAACGTTAGGTGGGAGTAATTCCTACACAATGTCCCTTTAAGCAGGCACAGTGTTGTTTGAACTTGCCAGCAGTACATCTGAAATTGATCATGTTAAAATGTAACACATAAAATTTGCCAGTTTCAAACAGTAAAAACAAGTGTAACCAAGTCAGATAATAAATAGTCAGGTTTCAGTATTCTGGTCCTTGAGTCAAAGTGACTTACTGCTGTTTAGTGTGTTGATGGAGGATAGAATGGATGAGTTTTAGTACCGGTTTAATCTACAGTTTGGCAACCGTCAGCCTGAAGGGAACAGCTGAAACTCAGGGTTCAGAATGTATGTTGGGTCATTTACTATCTTCTGTGCCTCCCTAAGCACAGATTCCTCATATAGATGCTGAAGATAATGATGTTCCTTTTTCTCTATGATTTTCATGGCTGTTTATGAAGGCGTGTGAGTTTAGTCTTTAGCTCTGAATTCAGTATACCTGAATTCCATATCAGATCACACTCTTTAAAATGTTTTGGTAAACAAAAACATGAGTTTACTGTTGACACCATAAAGTCTTCTCAGAAAGTACACCCTCCACTGTCGCTTAGAACACAGGTTGTCAATATATGTGTTTTTTATGTGAGGGAGCTGTTCTGTAAATGAATGCAAATCAATGTATATTTAATTACATCATGTCTCATTTGCATATATAAACTTGAAATATCAGAAAACTTGTAATTAAAAACAAACTGTCTTGTGCATAATGTGCATAATGTCACACACTCTCTTGCTTTTCTTTTTGATCTCTTCTTGGTTCCACAGTTTCCCTGAGTGTGTTGGTTGTTGATGTTCTGGGACGTCATGTCAACTTCAGCCTGTAACATGCATTGTCTGTTTTAAAAATAATCTTCCATTTTCACAGGTTATGTGCAGTTTGCATACAGTCTGTTTCAAAATAAATGCACTACATCGGTACAACACCACAAAGTGACAATTTGTTTTTCCTTCCACATCAAACACAGGTGGCTTTACAATGTAAAGGGAAGCCTCTGGGGTGAAAGTCGGTGATTGTTGGACCCAGAAGTGGGAGAAATTCATTGTTAAGCAAGTCACAAATAAGTTTCAAGTCTTTGCCCTCAAGTCCTGAGTCAAGTCTCAAGTCAAGACAGGCAAGTCCTGAGTCAAGTCCCATGTCAAGACTGAAAAGTCTCAAGTCAAGTCTCAAGTCCTAGAGTTTGAGTTTCATGTCCTTTTGAGTCCTTTTAAGAGTAATAATATATTTACACAGATCATGTATGCTTTTGAAATCTGTATTTATTGTTTAACACACACACACACACACACACATATATAGTGCTGACACATTTCACATTTAACTCATATTTTGCAAGAATATTCTTCTTTTTAAACTACTCCTGTACAGAATAAAGACATTTGAAATAACAGATGCAGCTTTAATTATTTGTACAAAAAGTGCTAACATTGTATTTCCATAGCATATTGCACTTTAACTAATTCCACAGCAGTTTCTGTCCTGTCTTGTATTTATCTCATCTCATATTGTCTGTGTGTGTGTGTGTGTGTGTGTGTGTGTGTGTACTTGTAAGAGAGAGAGGGAGAGAAACATAACAAATACATTAACATAACAATGATCAGGGTTGTGTTTGTGTGTGTGTGTGTGTGTGTGTGTGTGTGTGTGTGTGTGTGTGTGTGTGTGTGTGTGTTTTTATAAA
>JAPZEB010070674.1:0-14957 GCA_029783705.1 Chaetodon striatus
TCCTCTCTCTCTCTCTCTCTCTCTCTCTCTCTCTCTCTCTCTCTCTCTCTCTCTCTCTCTATCTCTCTTTGTGTTTTTCAGTCTGTCTTTCACACACACAAAAACACTCTTCCTCTCTGTTCTTCACCTACACCACACCTCTTTTTATTTCTTTACGGTAGTTGTTCATTCATCCGTTCTTCAGTTTGCTGTTCAGTATGACAGTCACATGTTGACTGGGTCAAAGTCTGTGCAGGCTGAGTGGATGCTGAGAGAATAAGAAAAGATTATGAAGGCACACAGTGTGTGTTTGTGTGTGTAGGGGTGTGTGAGTGTCTGAGAGAGAGAGATAGAGTGGAAGAAGAGAAAGTTTTAATTTATACTCACAATAAGCTGCTTCGTGCATATTGCTAAATATTTAGTACCCAAAGTCATCCTATTATTACATAATTATGCCTATCTGGGATATGGTGGGTTGCTTTTAGAGCAATATGTCATAAATATTTCCTCGTAGGGCAGTAAGTGAGCTTTCAGAAGCAATGGATAAGAGGTAATGAAATATTTAAAAAGGGATTACTTCCCTGGAATGTTAAAATATATATCTATCAGCTTCTTTTAACCTTGCCAAGTGCTCTTGTTCAGCTTAAATAGGAAACTGAAGCTTGGACACTGCTGGGGTGAAAGCATCATGTCTGTAGTCAGGTTTTATTACACAATGGCTTAACAGTACCTACACAGTGTTTTGCATTTTCTGGATATTCTTCCTCTTACCTGTATGTACTGTTTATCAATCTAGATTGTTTTGGTGTAAGTTGCCAAATGTTGGAGATCTGAGCCATAGAGATGTCTGCCTTCTCTCCAATATAATGTAACAAGATGGCACTCAGCTGTGAAGGTCTATGGATTATTTTGAGTAACCAGATACTGGAAAGAGGCATTACTGTTGATTTATTTCATTCATTCATTCAGTTTCATCCTGTTAGGGGTCTTGGGGGTGCTGGAGACTATCCCAGCTGACACTGAGCGAGAGGCAGGGTACACCCTGGACAGGTCGCTAGACTATCACAGGGCTGACACATAGAGACAGACAACCATTCACACTCAATTAACCTATGGTGGTTGGAAGACTAGATAGGTACTATACAAGTGCAAGTCCATTAATTAGTGAGCTTTGGATGTTTAACAAGAGCCAGCTAGCTCTTCTCCTGTGTTTACAATCTATACATTAAACTAAGCCTATTATATTTAATCAGTTAGTCTTATCAATTCATTTACTGTTCGAGACTGATGTCAATCTTCTCATCTAACTTTTGCCAGAAAAGACATAAAGATATGTGTGGGGGGTGGGGTTATGTGTGATAGTATTTTTTGGCTGGAAGCAGGAACTTCATACAGTCTTCTTGCACTTAACTTTCTGTACAAACTGTTGTTTTTACACTTTAGTTTTTGTACGGATAAAACAAACTACATGTTACAGGTTAAATAGTGAGCTTGAGAGATGCTGTCAGGCTGATTCTGTTATTTCTGGACAGAGCTAGCTGTCCCCCCACCCCCTTGTTTCCCGTCTTTATGCCAAGCTAAGCTAACCGGCTAACTCTCAACAAGACAGCAAATAAGAATAACCCCAAAATCATCAAATAAAAAGAGTCAGCATTGCAAAATCTCACAGCAGATTGTGTCTGCAATCTCCTGAGCCACTGTTTCTTGTTTCCGTGGGAATGGAGTCAGAGCTACGCAGCACTTTGAATGACCCTTGCAGGACTATGTCTGTGATCCTGTGTCCCATCCTGACCGAGGACTCCAGGCCAAATAATTAGTGTGTGATCTGTTGAAGATAAATGCTTTCCCAGAGAAAGTGGGGACATTTAATGCTTCTCTAATTCCACTGGGGTGAGCATGTTTGTGGGCATGCGTTACTTCTCTTTATCCAAATTTTCATTGCTTCATTTGCACCACTGTCCTACTTTGTCTCTGAGGATTGAGAATCTGTGTGCTATTGCTTCTTGGGACTGTTGGGTGATCATTTCGTTCCATCCCCACAGTTGTCAAATGCCTTTAAAGGCTCTTGGCTGTGTGTAATGCCCCTGGAATGACGGATCAGGAGACAGCTGTATTGTCGCACCGGCACCTTTTTAAAAAAACATCTCTGTAATACTGTGCACCACATGCTATCTTTGTTCGTTAAAAACACCAAAATAAGGCCAAAAGTATTTTCCCAATGTGTATCTTGACTCTATCACATCTGACTCTATCACTGGTTTTATTTTCTTTAAGCCACAAACTACTTTGGTAAGTGCACAAACACATGCGATTTATTCCAGGCAGTGGCATTTCCAAAACTTCTTGTGAAGAAGAGATCCAGAGTTCTGGAAGGCATTAATGCACCATCATCAATGTGTACATCTTTAAATAGTAAAGAGCACCAGGAAGAATTTTAAAATGTTGTTGGACTTTTTTTGTTTCCTTTGTTTAAATAAAAAATGCCACAGCTAAGACATTTTGGTTTTTGAAAGGTCATTTCTCACCAAAGGAATAATGGCTATATCCAGCATTTTCATTAAGTTACCCATGAATACAGTGTTGTTTCTTATAATAACCTTAGAAATTACTTGTAATTGTCTTTGTGGATCCTCTCAGGGACACAGGGAGACTAGATGAGAAGTGAGATCAGGCAATTCCCTGGCTCTTTCATGGGGGTCAACTTGACAAACTGCGCACAGCAGCCACTCACTCACATGTGACGTAATGTGCATGTTTGATTTGCTCTGACAATTTCAGAAAACATTTCAAAAACATTCCCAAGGAGGCTTCTCCCTTGGCCTTTTTAAAAGCTGGCTTTACTTGGTTTTGTAAACACGCTGCCTAAAAAACGCTGGTTGGCTTGGATAGGAGATCAGTGCAGTAACAAGTTGGCACTCCCGCTGGCAGGAGACAGTAACACTGGCCAGACCTGACCACTGCTGCCACACACAGCAGATAAAACTGCACAGACACACAAGGTTGGAATCAAGTTTTAAAAAGTCCAAAGCAAAGATGAGAGAGAACGCAGACAGACATACAGAGACTGACCTTTGACATTTAAAACATTTAGATAAAACATTAAATCAGTATTAACAAAACCCACGGCACCAATTTATGATTTCAAATAAGTCTACACACGCATCATACACTATAGCCCCTTTCACACTGGCACTGAAAACCTGAAATTATCTAGGTATTATTACCCTGAGGAGCTGTCTGTGAGAACACAAATGTCCGAATTTGTTGGATTGGATATTAAACTGAGTTTATCCTGCCAGCTTCCTGGTACAAAGTCTGTGTTCTGTCTGATTCAGCAGATGTGTGGATGGAACAGATAATTGTCCGAGAATTCACAGCAAGTGGACGTGTTGATGACATTGCCATCAGGAGGCTTGTGCGAAACCGTAAGAAATCAGATATCCGAAGATGAAGAAGAAGACGGTGACAATAATGTCTAATTGGACAGATGACGAGCTTTAGGAAATTCTGTCAGTAAGGACCAAACCCAAAATCATCAGACAAATTAAAGGAAAGGCAAGAGACTGTGACTTATGACCAAATTACAAACTGGCTACATAACAGCAGTGTAATCTGCACCATGTCCTGCCTCCTGCATGCTTGACCCAGGTGCCATCCCTCACCAGGAGCGTAAATATAGACAGTGCAGGCAGTGCTGTTGCACTAGGACCCATGAGGTGGGGGTCCCATAGAGAGAGTGGGCACTCCAAAAATGTGTTGGTGGAGAAATGGCCCTTATGAATGACTGCTACCTTGAAAATATGGTTGTGTTAAAAAGAAAAAATTCTAATTAAAACAGTGCCATTCACTCTGCATGCCCTTGAAAAATACAAACCCATCAGTGGCATGTTTATTTTTTCATTTTTTTGTAAAAGAGTCAGTAGCATCTATAACAAAACTATAGGCAAAATATAAACTATTCCATAACTATAAAGCAACAATTAAAACTGTTATAGTAATAATAATTTCTTAATTTATATTCTTTGGTATTTTTTTGTTATATACAGATAGGCAATGGTGCTTGCTGGGTAATATGTATGTTGGTGTTATCCAATGTCAAGTCTCTGATCATGCGACGAGACGATATGTGCAGATAGCATGCACTAGGGCCTGTCTTAATAGTGTGCACTGGGGTCCATCATAACTACCTTACACCACTGCCCCTCGCTAAAACCAAATGAAGTATTTCCAGCAGGTGAGAATGCTTCTAACACAGACAGTCTCCTGTTGTGTACTAAATGTGCAAACTCTGAAACTCCTAACAACGTCTGGACCTGATTCTCTGAGCATTGTCCAGAGTTCATGTGAGAAAACTGCCTGTGAGGACAGTAGCTGTCATGAAGGACACAGAGGTCACGCCCTCTCTATTTTATTAGGACCTGAGATGCAGCATTATAACTTAAAACTCTTTTAATCTCTTATTTTAAATATTCAATGGAGCGACTGGCTGTGTGAAAATTTAAAAGGTTTTGCTTGTCACTGGACTTGGGGACCAACTGTACTGTGAATAGTACTATCATCCCCAAATATATTTACGATACAGTAAGTATTATGCATATGTCCCCCAGTTCTCCAAGTCCTTTATCTTCATGACAAGACTGTATTTCAGTTTTCCTGAAATGACAGTCTTGCTTTTCTTTTTTTTGTTGTTGTTTTGGTCTGTGTTATTACTCATTAATGACTACGTATAAAAAGTGCATTTTACCATGACTGTGTAACTGTGAATACTTGGCTGTCCATCCTGTTTATGTGATTTATGTGTGGGTGTGTCGTCATGTGTTTGTCCAGGTCTCTCGTTGAACCTTTCAAGGGCAAAATTTCCAGTAAAGGCCATTTCCACAAAAACTCCACAGCATCATTATCAGAATCTCATCAGTGCTGCAATGTGAGTGTGCCTGACCAGAAGTGAGAGCTCAGCCTCTGTGAGATCACTGCATTACTTGCATCACTGCACTGCTTATGTATACATTTATCAGTAAATATTAAAATATGGCATCTGTTTTGTAGCATAACAATCAGCAATTTCATACAGAGACTTGAGAATCTGTATCTTCAGTCTGTTACAGATTCACCCGTGTTTAAGAATCTCTTAATGTTTGCTTGATCTAAAAATGTAGCTTTTGTGAAATGTGTAAAACCATGGCTTAAATACCTGGGAAAAGACAAATGACTGTAATTTCACTGCAAATGGGCTATGTAGCCTATTTTCAAATGCACACACATGAAATTACAGTGTGCATTTACAAGCCTCGGTAAGCTTTTGTAAATACTGTACGTCCTTCCACGTTTCCAGCCAGGTTCACAATTCTCTATAAATATTATGTTTCTGTAACCCTGACCTATTAGGAAAACCCCACGGGAAGTTTGATGAGGTAATGAGTGTGTGTTCAGTTTTTTAGATCTCTATATTTAATAACTAATTTATATGTAATTAAATTAAATGAACATTTTTGCTTTGTTTAAAGGTACACTCACTGATTTTGTTTAAATTCACAAAAAGGCTCTCAAATTCCTGCATTAACATTCAGAGCGTTGAGGAAACTCTTCAATATTTCAATGGCTTTCCTTTAAATAAGCTTTTGTCAAAGCTTTCCTGGTGAGGAAGAGTTTTAAAGCAGATTTCTACAGAAACTCCATGTTTTTATTTTGTTACCTTCATCAGTAAAGACAGAACTAATAACCCTTTGCTACATTACTGTAGACCACAGTACTGATAACCTCTGACATATCGGTTCTTTTGTCTGTATTTAAGGTTTTACTGTAATTTATTAGCAAACTCCAGCCTCTATGTCTGCTCTCTGTGTCAGGGATGCTCTGCTTCCAGCTAACATTACAGTCATTAGTCATTACTGTAAGTACAGTAAAACCTTCATGAGTAAAAGGCCAATACTTCGATACACCTGTTCAACAAGCATTAACATGGAAACGTGGAACAGCAATATTCTGGTCTCTCTGCAGTCTTTCATCCACAGCTGCCATGTTTTACACAAGTACAGTGCACTAGCTCAGCTAATAGCAAATTTTTACACATGAAGCTAAAACAAAAGCTGCCTGTATGTAGTCTAAATGTGTGGCTTAGTTAGCATATCTTAAAATTTACCAGTAGTACCTGCAGGCAGTGAATAACCTAAGCGACAGAGAAAGGAAGACAGAGGACAGGACGAATGATGAATGAACCTAAGCAATAATGAGTATTGATAAGAGTAGTAGTACGATTAAATCCCATTGTTATCCATCCAATGGAGTGTGTGTGTGTGTGTGTGTGTGTGTGTGTGTGTGTGTGTGTGTGTGTGTGTGTGTGTGTGTAGTTCTGGCAAGAGCTTTGGATGAACATCAATCGGCCCCTCGGTGGATAACATACAGTTGAAGAAGTCCGATAAGAAGTGAAGAGGCCCTTTAAAGTGACAGGAACCAGAACAGAGAACAGTACAGTATGGACATGTGAGTTTCTTCTGGACTGATGAGCACAGAACAACATGTCTTAACATTTAATACCGAGGCTGAGAATTTACAGAGCTAACCACAGGAAGAACTGGTCTGATAAAATGGGAAGCCTTTGCTTTTCATTGGTAATAAGAAGTCTGTATTCCCACATTGTCCCTTAATGCAAAATACATACACAGTTGATTTATGGCTACCTTTTATAGCTGCTATCATTCAGCCCATAAAAGAATATTTACATTAAATTATATTTTTTCATGACTTTAAAATAATTTCATCATAAAATCTACCACTTACATTGAATAATGGCAAACAAGATGTCCAACTGCTTTCATGTGTTTTATAGTGGTTCCCAGCTAAGAGCACTAGTCAGTATATTTTCTGTCTCGGGTCTTTTGTCCACTGCTGGTTGAGAAAACAATGTGACATATAGCCTCTGTGTTTCCCACAGTCTGTGGTGAAAGACGTATTCAGATCATTTACTTAAGTGAAAGTGGCAATACTATAGTGTGGGAGCTCTGTGTGAAACAAATGTTTCTAATATTACACATTTGTTCTGCAAGATTAACTTCACAAATGAACACCACTCTAATGATTTTTGAAGCATGAATGCAATTGCCACAGGTAAAACACTGTGGTCAGGCTATAAACAACACCACAGTTCCATGACTTCAGCGTCACCACCCCTAAGTTTCTGACTTGACTCAGAATGGAAAATACTATACATTTCTAAATCTATACGTTGGAAAGTTTGAGTTAGAATAGTTTGCAAGAGAATAGACACAATGAGGTTGTAGAGGCGGATTAGTAAGTGTGTTGGCACCATGAAGACGTTAAATGTTCCTGACAACCTCTGTAGTCTCATTTAGCCACTTGTTAGCAGCTGCGCCTTTTTTAAAATCACATACGAGTTTCAAAATACACAAGTGGGGAATTTACTGACTAAACCACTTTATGTCAGTCATCTAACCCAAAACTTGATCAAAAACACCCATTGACTTTGAGACAAGTGAACCAGAAGTGCAAAAATGCTAACGAACTTCTAGCTTTTAGGACTTTTTCCTGCAGCCCTCTGAATCCTCCTGTGGCTCTTGTTGCACCCGCATATTAATCCCATACCTGCCGTGTTATGATCCACTAAAATTAGACACTATATGAGATAAATTAGTTGCCATTTTTGTTATCTTGGCCTCCATTTTGACTATAAGGGAGCTGGGGAGGACAATTCAAGGTGCAGCTGCGTCACTCTTTGACCCCTTGCCTGATTTTGTAGACTTAAAGCTCTGTCTACATGTATACCAATATTTTTTTAAATTGAATTTTTTCCCCTCCATCTAAAAAAAATTCTGCCCACACAATCCACATTTTGCAAAATATCTCTGTTTACACTAGAACCCAAAAAATGACTCCAAAGGCTTGCATTCATGCAGTGCTCACACAGACAGTGTTGCTGCTGCAGAGCTACCTGCTGCTATGAGTACTATATTTCCATTATCAACATTATCAACAACACAGTCCTACAAATATTTCACAATTATAAGCCTTGCAATGTTGTCAGGGGTCTTTTTTTTCCAACAAAAACAGGAAGTGGGCGTCATATTTCTTCATGTCTTCAATGAAACTGTGGTGAAAGGTGGTGTCAAAGTGAGAACACACCGCACTGACGAGGGTGACAGACACTCAACAGTGGCCCAACTTTGATTAATGGCCAACCGTCAGCTTGGTGTGTCAGGGCCTTAAGCTGCTGTGATCTGAAAGCTATCAGGCAGTTTAAATAGTTGCAGGAGACGTTGCTCAGTTATTTGCTTAAGAAGTGAAGCGTTTGGAGGAGACAGCTGCTGAGGGCCCAATACCAATAAGCACAAAGTGTTTATGAAAGGAAGAGAGAGCAAGATCAAGACCTTTTTTGCAAAGCACTTTGCCAAAGCTCTGATACATCCCATAATGACACAACTTAAGACAGAACTCTCAAAATACTCCAAAGTTGAAAGCAGGGAGTCAATGAAGTCACTCACAGATGTTGTGAACTTTGGCCCTGTCAGAGGATGGGGATAAAACCACAGGATGGAAAAGAGGCTTCTGTGTTTTTGAAGGTTCAAGAATCCAGAGGTAAAGTCCTGATTTTCTTTCAAGAAGTTAGCGATCTCCTCTACAGTCACATCACACATAGAATAGTATAAATTATCCCAGAACCAATTAAGAGAAGGGCATTTTGTAGGACACTGTCAGTTCCTCTATCACAAGCTGCTATGTATGTTGACTTATGGAACAAAGTGTGGAGTTTCCTGGGACTGCTGAGCTGGTGGCTGAACACTCAGGTCAGCAGCCACAGTCAAGGAAAGTATCTTAGGTCTAAGTAAATGTTTGTTCGCAATTGTGAAAAAAACGTAATGGTGTTCATTGCCTTAATGTTGCAGCTGGTAAAGGTGGAGCTCATTTTAATACAAAGCATTACTTTGTAGTGTTGGCAAGCATGTGAATTCATCAATGAAGTCTTAAGTCTTTGAGCATAAAGTAGAGGTAAATGTAAATAATCACGTATGGTACAAGTACCTGAAAACTGTACTTAAACACAGTTCTTAAGTAAATGCACAAAGTTAATTTTCCACCAGGGGTCTGATCAGCCCCAGCCGGGTTGCCTGGATGCTGTAAGATATGAAAGCCCTTATAATTCCAGAAACATCATGGAAGATGTGTCCAGATTAGCATCAGCAGATGTACGTGCACAGTTTCCACCACTGCCCACAGTTTACTTAGCACTAAGCAGACTTGGCTCTACAACCACTCCGGCACGCTAAGATGTCGGGAAGGGTGCTGCCACGTGTGATATTGTGCTGCAGGTGCCAAGCATTTCCACTGACATAGTGTCAGTGGATTTAATGTTACCCACTGTTGTTGTAATGCCCTTGTTGAAATGGAAACAGTTGGCACACAGAGCAGAGTGCATATGTCTATGTTGATGCTCATAAGTATATTAATCCCTTACCTCATGGGCCAAAACATAAACAGCAGCACTAAATGCATGACATGATCTGACATGACTGATGTAACCTAATCTTAATTTCCATCTTCAGAGATCAGTGTGTAGGATTTAGGGGGGTATATTGGCAGGAATGGAATAATAGGTATAGTTTTTTAGTGTATAATCTCCTGACTTGAGCATTGGAAAAACATATTTTTAACATAGAACTGCTTTATTAAGTGTTTCTACTGGTTTAAATCCCCAGATTTATTTGTTTTGGAGAGGATGGAGCTGGATAACTCAGCTTTTGGTAAAAACTTTTAGGTAAAAAGTCATTGATAAAAGGTGAGCATAGATAAGCAGATGCCAGGTTTGCAGCCTGTCTCAGACATGCCAAACAGTGTCGGAGAAACAGTGACTTGTAATATGAAACTGCTTTATTCAGTGTTTTTACCAGTTTAAATCATCAGATATGATTGTTTTTGAGAGAAGGATAGCTCTGCAGACAGTTCAGCTCATGGTAAAAACCTCCTGAGTGTCTGGATCAGAAACAAAGTGAGCACACTTTAATTTTTCAGAAAAAAATAGCAAGCACATATTAGCCGTTACTGGGCAAGCAGGCTGTCTGCAATGTGCTGAACAGCTTAAGATTAACGTTGATTTCTAATGGGAAACTGCTCTCTTCAATGTTTGTACTGGTTTTCTTCATCGGCGGATAATTCGGTTCCTGGTAAAAACCTTTTAACAGTGAACACTTGAGGAATCCAAAGTGGGAGTTTAGAAGTTGGGACGAAGTTTCAGCTGGTTGCAATCTGCAATCCTTTCTGCTAGATGCCACAAAATCCTCCTAAATCTTACTCACTGGACCTTTAAAGACTTTTAAAAAATAAGCTTAATTGCTTTGATGGTAAGATTCACACCACTTTCATCTGTAGACTAAATATGTGGCTACAGCCAGCAGCCAGTTTGCTTATTTTAACATTAAGACTGGAAACAGGGTGAAACAGCTAGCCTGGCAAGTGAATAAGGGCATTCCCCTTTGAATAACCATAAAATCAAATCAAAAAGTTTGTTTAACTGTGCTCCCTATAAATGTCAAAACTAATTGCTACACAGATAGGTTTACAGGACAGAGTGTAGAAGTTCCCTTTCCTTCTGCGGGTGCTATTTCTTCATGTTACAGCACCACAGCTCCACTCACTGGTTGTATTTTAATTACAGATATTGGCCCACTACAGAAATTCAGATAATAGGCAAGCTGACGTTACAGTTAACCTCCCTGAAATTGCTTCTGCAGAGAAAGAGCTGCAATACAGTTGGCTGGTAATAAAAGCTCAGCATGATGCAAAAACAAGACCTCACAGATAGCAGGCTACTCCTCTGAGCTTTCTGTAATTTATGTAGAGGTCATTGCCAAAACCTGTACGGTGTGTGTGTGTGTGTGTGTGTGTGAGAGAGAGAGAGAGAGAGAGAATGAGTGAATTTCAGGTAATGACAAGTTTGAGCAGTTTAAGTGAGAATCGCAGAGGAAGTGCATGTTGTAATGATCGAGGATTTTTATCAGGGTGTAACGTTGACTCACAGGCATCCTAGAAGCCTAGAGGTAGTGAGGTGAGCTCTCGTGGGTGGCAATGAAATATTCTCCTCTGTGCCAGACAGAAATTTCCTTACCTGAGAAGGGGAGAACACTGGGTGGAGAATGTTTATTTAACAAGGATAACTTTGAAGTTCAGTCATCAGAATCTGTGCTTACAAAAGATCAAGACCAACTGGCAATTTGGGGGAGGTTGTAGTGGTAATAAGTTTCTTCAGGGTGTAATTCAAGTGGTTTATATTGGGATCATGTTTCAAGAGTTTATTTTGACATTTCAGTAGCCAGAAACCAATGAATAGAAACACTGTAGAATAAAGTACGCACACCCACTGTAGTATATCATAAAAAATACCCCCAGTGGTGGAGTGCAACGAAGTACATTCACTCATTTCCAAGACACAAATTTGAGGTACTTGTAATTTACTTGAGTATTTCAATTTAATGCAGCTTTATACTTTGACTCCACCACAGTTCACAGCAAAATACTGTACCTTTTATACAGCTTCCTGTATTTTAAAGCTATAGTTCAAATTCAGAATCATAAATATGACACATTGTTATAGATAAACAGTACAAAAGTAGCTAAAGCTGGCTTCACTTCAAGCAGCCACAACCATAAAGTGCAAGTTCAGCATTAATTCCCCCAATTAATTTACACATTAACACCTGACAGACATTTTGATGGTAATACTTTACATAGTTATAGAATATTTTCAATGCAGAACTTCATATTGTGGGTTTTCCTGTTGTGTGGTGTTGCTACTTTTACTTAACTAAAGGATCTGAAAATGTATCACTGTTTGAAATGAGCGTATGCAGTTTTTAATCTACAAGAATGGAAGTGAAAATATTAAAAATTCAAGATAAAAGATTGTCATTTTTTACCGAGGATTGCCAGCAACATAATACTTTCTATAAAAATGCAATAATAATTTAAATATTAAAAAAAAAAAAACAAAAAAACCTAACAGTATTTGCAGTCTACATTCACATTTGTGATGAAAGGTGACTTTGAATAGAGGGCCAGAATGTCTTTCTTTTTGTCTTTGTCACTGTATCACCACAGGAGGGAGCTGTCGGTTTAATTATGGCAAAGCCTCTCCTGCACCCTCATCTGAAAGATACTAAACTGACTATAGGCTTTAAAAAAAAACAAAAAAACAATCTCCTACATATTGGAGGATAACATTATGAACCGTGACTCCCTATTTTTCGGCTGTGTCATCCTATCATTTCACAGCAATTTTGCACCACTTTGCATCACTGCGATGCATGTTTTCTTTGAAGCTGTAAAACCTCTGTGGCATCTGATTATTGCTCTGCTCCTTAAATCAGTGCTAATGCCTCCTGGGATCCTTACCAAAAAGCCTTTTCACCTCATTCCAGCCAATAATACCTTTCCTTTCTCAGTCTCGACAGGAGATCACTTAGTGAAGTGCAGATTAGAGGGTCATGGAGGGAGGCTATTGACTTTGCGGTGACCCTGTCTCTCCTCCCTTGTGAATGCCAGCCTAAATATATGACAAACCTTACCTCAAACTGACAAAGAAAACAGAAAAGCCTCTGGAATCAAAATAGGGTTGAAACGGGGCTAACAAAGACATGTCTGAATAGAGAGAACAATCTGTTCTTTTCAAAAGCTTGATTCAAAAGCTGCCATAATCTGTACATTTTGTACAAGTGATATAATTAATATAGGACTAAGAGTCTATAGCCACGCTAGCTGCTCTGTGAGGCTGTATTTGGACTCAGCAGTCCATTAGACTAAATGCTAACATCAGCATGATCACAATGACTGCTGATATTTAGCAGGAATAACATTTACCATGTTCACTTAGTTTAGTGTGTAGCATGCTGTTGTTTGCTATTTAACACTAAACATGAAGTACATCTGAGGCTGATGGGAATGCCGTTAGCTTTGAAAGTATTTGGTAAATTAACATTCTGACTTAATGATGGCACAATGATGAAATGTTAAGGAATCACCAAAGTCATGGCATCCTGAGGGGGACATGAATGTCTGCCCCAAATTTCATGGCAATCAGTCCAACATTTGTTGAGCCATTTCACTTATGGTGACATTACAGGAAAAGTCAAAAGAGCATGACTAATAGTAGGATACATCCTCTGGGATCAATACATGTCTGTACAAACGTTTATGGCAATCCATCCAATAGTTGTTGAAATTTTTCAGTCCGGATCATGCCACTAGCATGGCAAAAAAGTGACGTTGTACTGGTTACATAAAAAATGGCTGGCATTGTCATCAGGCGGTGGAGAGGATGGTGGATAGCATGTAACCTAGGCGAGACAGATGCCAAGCTACAGACCACAGTTTGAAATCAACAAACAACAACATTGGTTGTTTATTAGCTTGACATTGCAGCATTTCCAGCAGGGTTTGTGCCCTGGAACCTGGGTGTTTTTCAGCAACACATAACAGCATTTCCAGCAGTATTTCCAGCTGTGTTTGTGCCACCAAACCTGGGTGTTTTTTAGCAACACAGCGCAGTGTTTCCAGCTGCATTTGTGCCACTGAACCTGGGTGGGTTTTTTTTTGGTGACATCTGGCAGTGTTTCCAGTGGCATTTGTGCCACTCAACCTAGGTGTTTTTCAGTGACACCACTGCATTTTCAGCAGCATCTTCAGTGGCGTTCCCAGCGTTGTCTCTGGTAGCGTTCATGCCACTGAGCCTGGATGTTTTTTAGTGACACAGTGCAGCATTTCCAGCAGCATTTGAGCTACTGAACCTGTGTTTTTCAGTGAAACATCCCACTGTTTCTAGCAGCTTTTGTGCCTCTGAACCTGAGTGTTTTTTGATGACACATGGCAGCGTCTGTAGTAACGTCTGTGCCACTGAATTTGGGTGTTTTTTAGCAACACAGCGCAGCATTTCCGGCTGCATGTGCCACCGAACCTGGGTGTTTTTTTAGCAACACAGCGCAGTGTTTCCAGCTGCATTTGTGCCACTGAACGTGGGTGAGTTTTTTCTAGTGGCATTTGTGCCACTCAACCTAGGTGTTTTTCAGTGACACCGCTGCATTTTCAGCAGCATCTTCAGTGGCATTCCCAGTGGTGTCTCTAGTAGCATTTGAGCTACTGAACCTGTGTGTTTTTCGATGACACATCCCACTGTTTCTATCAGCTTTTTGCCTCTGAACCTGAGTGTTTTCCAGCGACACCACAGTATTTACAGCAGCATCTTTGGTGGCATCTCCAACGGTGTCTCTGGTGATGTTTGTGCCAATGAACCTGGGTGTTTTTCAGCAACACATCGTCATGTTTTTTAAGTGGCATTTGTGGTGTTTTTCAGTGGCACCCAAAAGAGGGTGTTTTAGGCCAAAACATAATCTTACTAACCTAACCATAACCAAGTGGTTTTTATTCCTAAACATAACCACAGTGTTGTTGAAATATAAGATTTTAACGTATCTACATAACGTACAGATGTAACATACCGTGGTTTGCAGAAATGTACAATGCCAACATTTATTCTGGCGATTGAGTTGATGTTTCTTGCACAGCAGTTGCCCAAAACAGACACAACAGGGTTCAGCTGGTTCAGACAGACATACACACACAGACATTCACACCACTGCTGTGCACAGAGTTAGCTTGGTTTTGTGAGCCACGTCCTTTAAAAAAAGGTCAAACTCTTGCATATTATGCCTATGCCTGGTTTTTAACAGATTCGAAGCTAGGACACAGTGTTGGACAGGATAAGGATCTGACAACAATAGAAAGGGTAAATCCCAGCTCTGATATACTGAGTGCTGCATGTATACTGTACTGAGTGTCACGACTGAGCGTGTTTAATGCTCACTGTACTCATGTAAACTGATTGATTGAACTCTCTGCCTCTCCGTTTCTGTCTCTCTCAGTTAACTGTATGTTCAGACACCCACGCACTTGCACACACACACACACACACACACACACAC
>JAPZEB010070757.1:0-28271 GCA_029783705.1 Chaetodon striatus
GATCTGTAGCTTCTGGTGACAAGGTTGCAAGGTTTGTTTCAGGTGTGTGTGTGTGTGTGTGTGTGTGTGTGTGTGTGCGTGTGTGTGTGTGTGTGTGTGAGAGAGAGAAGCCCAGGTCAGTGGAGCTGATTGAATATGAGATGTAGGCCTATTTTCCTGGATAGTCTGTTTGCTGCATCTTTAGAGGAGAAAAAAAAACCTCTCTCAGCAGCTGAGTGTGTGAAGTGGTGTATAAGTATGCGTGTGAGCTAAAAGAAGAATAAAAAAGAAACCCCTCTAGATGATGATTATTATTAGGCAAATAATGACGGGCAAATGAAAGAGCAATCAGTAGCCTATCAGGCAGCCGTGGCTGTCAGAGAGCAAATTTATAAACCACGAAGAAAAAGAAATCCAAGGCTGGTGTGCAGGAGGGAGTGGTGACTATAAGAGATTCATCTTATGTGAAGGCATTTTGTCACATGTTGAAAATTTTCACAATGAACAGAACAATAAAACATATGATTGTGTTATGCACTCTCTAATCCAATCACTGGAAAACATATTGGCATTCTACGTTTCTGCAAACCAGGGATTTGTTACATTTGTATTTTATTATGCAACAGATATGCTGAAACATTACATGTCAACAACGCTGTGGTTAAAGTGGTTATGTTAAGGCACAAAACCCACTTGGTTATGGTTGAAAAAAGATCATGTTTGGGCTTAAAAAATGGTATTCCTGGCAATATCCCTGATGGGAACACAGCGATGGGTAACTAAAAGACACTTATGTTTGGTGGCCAAAGGTCCTCTATAACCACAGCAATGACGTGCTAAAAAATAACCTGTTCTATTGTTTCTCTTGAGTCAGCTGCTTGGCAGGCATCTCACCCAGGTGTCCCATCATCCACTATCCCCTCCACCTCTCGCTAACAAAGTCAGCTAATATACCATACCACTTCAGAAACACTGATATGATTAATACAAAACTGCAACTTGTTTGTGGTTTGCAGAAACTTTCAGAAGAATCATTTAGCAGTGTGACATGCTGCTGATGTTGCCTCTGGTTATGAATGTTTTGAGCCTGAAAACACAAATATTGAGTCATTTCAAATTATCCAGGAACCATGTAAATTCCCTTTTGGCAGAATCTTCCATTTCATTCTGAACTTGTCAGTTGGAGGGTGAAGACAGTTGCTCTCACTCTGCTGTGATTCAACTGAGGCAGCCAAAGGGAATATCACGAAGTGTCCTGGTGTGGAAATACAATTGAATGCCTTTGTAAATGACTGATAAACCATGACAATGGTGTTAAGTGAATCAGAACCAAATCAGTCTGTTCAGATCCTGCAAAAGAGAGAAATCTCACTGGGTGCTCTCTTGTGTCATTTTTAAAGAACTTCTGTTTTTCTTTTTTTTTTTTATATTAATTTTTTTTACATACATTCATGACATCTCTGACATGTTTTTTTTTGACAGTTTAGCTGCAGTAATTAATCTGCCGGTCAGTCACACAGAAGGACAGCACGGTGAAGGGGACAGAGAATTGACTTTGGATGCTCTGTAATTGAAAATTGCACCACAACAAAGAGAAGCTAGAATTCTTATTAGTCATACTCATTAGTCATAGCTATTCTGAATCTGTCCAGCCTTAATTCTTACTGAGGGTGTGCCACAGGGATCAATTATGGGCTCCTTGACATTTGTGTAATTGTATTTTCTCTCCTTTTTAGTTTGCGTTAGTTTTCATCCTTTTACATTTTCTCCAGTGCCTTCTCGGGTCATTTTTGGTATTTCATTTTCCTAAAATCTGTACAACCTAAAAGCTAAGAGGTTATGTAATTTTATCAACCATAATAATTGATAAAAACAATGAAATTCTAAAAAAAAAAATAGCATAATGTAATGACATCATCACAAGTGGACAGTGTGATGGTATAAAGACATCTTAGCTCTCTGCTGCTGCAAAAAAGAATGCTCCTGCCATTATACTTTTTATTTTAGATCGATTTTTAACAGGACCATGTGAACAGCAATCCCCTGTGGCCATGACGGGACAGCACTGTGGTGTCACCAAACATTTTCACTATCTTTTGGACCTCCTGTAGCATAACATAATGACGTTATCACACGCGGACAATGTAACAGTGCAAAAGACCAAAGTCTGAGCTTTCTGTTGCAAAAAGAATGAACACTCCAGTTCTTGTCGTTTTTTATTCACATCGATTTTAAACAGAATCATGAAAAAAAACTCCCCATGGCTGCCTGCAGGAGGTTCATTTGAGAGGTGGAAAGCCATAGATTAAGAAACCAAATAAACTAAGACAAAACAATTAAACCAGGAGACACACAAGGAGGACACAGACACTAACCCCAGGCACTAATCTGTAAGGTATGGAAGAACAGAAGAAGAAGGACAGAAAGATGGACGTGGACTGACAGAGACAGTAATCATCTGTCCTGGGGCAGAGTGCAGTGTAGCTGGACAGGTGATTTAAGTCCCATTCAGCTTCATAAAGGCTGCGGACGGATCAATAAGGCTTTCCCCTGGTATGTAATGAACATCATCTTCGACCCAATGATTCCTAAATGCCTCATCCAAGCAACACTGAAGCACGGCTGATTCACAGGCGGGTCATATCACTCTGAATCTAAAGCAGGAAATGGTTTCCCGCCCGCAGACATCACTTTGCTTCGATAGATGAAAGCTTGAGCAGTCAGATTCCGGATTGCTTCATAGATCTGGCCCCTTTTTCCCCACATTTTTCCATTAATGTATTTCACTTACATCTTTGTCTACCTCTCGTATCTGCCTCTATCTGTGAGCTATTGAGCCACAGCTGCACAGGTTCAATCAATGAAATCAGCCGCTGAAGTGCTTGGTTTTAATGGAAATCTTACAAAGATTCTCACATAGCTGCACACTGGACACTGCTGAGACACTAAGACAGAGACGCTGACCCACAACTAGATGATCCTGACAAAGGTGAATAATCTGATTTTGGATTGATGAGCCCTCTCGTCTGTTTGGTTGTGTCTTGTTTGCTCCTCTCTAGCAGGGTTCATGTAATCGATAGGTGGGGTGTGAAGGAAATGCTGAAAAAGTGACGGACACGGTGCAAGGAATCAAGTCTCTTTAATACATGACGCATGGAGAGAAGACCCAAGTGTTCTCTGCTAACCCACAGAATGTACAGATGTTTATACCGTACTGGAGCTCTGGCCCCAATTTACAACCAATAACTGCACTCATAAAGGAGACTGACTTTTCTACCCACCATTTAGCCTATTAAATAATATATGTACAGACATCAGGGAGAGCAGGACTTTACATTGATTTTTAGTTGGAACTGCGACATGGCTGCAGTCTAGAGTTCACTAACCTGACCCAAATGGCTGTTTTGTTGCATAAAGTTTTGGGTGTTGTTGGAGCTCTGGTTAGGGCTGACATCACAGTATGCAGGACGAAGGAAGTGAATGGTGTTGTGAATGGTGGTGTTTACATGCATAAAACTGTTTTTTGCCCTTTTCCAAAAAAGACAATAGCTTTTGACATGATTTATAAAACTGAGCATAACGTTAGTTCAAATAGGACACCATGTCAAGCTCAGCTCACGTCCCAGCTACGTCAGCTGATCTCAAGCAGCCCATCAACTAATGGATCAGCTGACTGATGGAAGGGAGTCGGCTGATAGATCACATGATTCTTATCTATGCAACGAATTGGCAAACCTCATTCAAGGCCCCCTTCTAAACGCAGAGGAGCAGTGGCTCTACTCTGAGCTCCCTATGGATGTCTGATCTCCTTACCTTATCTTTAAGGCTGAGCCCAGCCACCCCACGGTGGAGACTCATTTTGTCTGGTTGTATTCGCGACCTCGTTCTTGGTTGGGACAGAGATAGACCAGGAAATAGACAGCTCCCTCTTCACCACGATGGTCTGGTGCAGTGCCCGCATCACTGCAGACGCCACACTAAACCGCCAATCCATCTCGTGCTTCACTCTACCCTCACTCGTGAACAAGACTCCAAGATATTTGATTGCCTTGCTTGGGGCAGTAACTCTCTTTCAACCCAGAGGGGGCTTGATATGTTGTATTTTATTGCTCAGAGTGATTAAACCACAGGTTGATAATGATGAGCAAAGGAAAGAGATCAGGTAAGCCATGAAGTTTGATCAGGGACTCATTTAGCTGACATGACATGTATGCGGCAAAGGCTGCGGAGATTACTGAGACATCTGCAGTGCTACTTGCCCTCAAAGGAGCTGACACGGCCCAGGTGGGATGCTGAAATGCATTAAAGTGAAGTGCAGCACTAACTTTCAAACATGCATGTACTAACATAGTGACACAGTGAAACCAACACAATATTTTGCAAAATGTATCAAAACTCAAAAGGTTAGATAAGCTCGATAAATGTATGTGTATCCTGTGAAAAGACTCAGACTGCCCATCGGTAAATGAGAGGCTGCTGTGACAGAGAAGCACAAGTGATTTCTATTCAGTGAACTTTGCTTTGGTCAACAGAAATTCCTCAAAAACAAAATCCAGTTATATAATTCATCTTTTTTTCCGCAGAGGAGACAGTTTTAGAGATAAGGAGCGAAACTCTCAAATCTCTCTTAGACACACAGACACACTCTGTCCTCCTCTCTCTCCTCCTCATCTTCAGTCGTCTTATTTGTCTTTTGCCTTATTATCATTTTCAATATTCTTTTGTATATTTGGCTCCTCTAATCCAGCCAGCCACTATGAACCATGAATAGAAGTGGACGTGGGCAGACAGCGTCTGGCCTCTCTGAATGCTGACCTGTCACAGCAGGTTTCTGTGATGAACAGAGGTCAGATTCACCCTTATTTAGACGGACTGAACTTCACAATGTTTGTTTTCTCCTGTTTAGAGGCCCAGGCAGGTGAAGTGTAATACGTCCGGACATTTTTAAAAAGTAACAGGGACAGTTATGAGTCACGGATAAAGTTACTTTCCAGCCTGTTCTCATTCCCAAGACGTCAAATACTGCTGTGCTGCTTGGCCACGCCCCTCTGCATGTGATGTCTTCTAACTTCTATTTGATCATTACTAACACTGATAACCATTACTCACGCTTGTTTAATAGAGTGATAACATTCCAATCAAGCTGTTACCCCCTTCTCCCAGTCTTTATGCTAAGCTAAGCTAACCAGCTGCTGACTGTAGACACATATTTACCGTAAATGAGAATGGAAATTAGATCTTGGCAACCTTTCTCTGAATGAATCACTTTCAGTAACAAGGTAAATGGACTTTATTTCAGCGTGTCATGAATGAAGCGATATTTGTTTCTCAGGTTTCCCTTGCTGATCGCTCACCTTGGCTCGTCTCCATTTTCACACAAATCACAAACTCTCACAGGTACGCTGCTGACAGACACTTTATTTGTGATGTATTTGCATACAAATAGACCATCTGTCTTCTTATCTCAGCTCTTTAGAAATGCTGATCATGAGGGGTTTAATAGAAAGTAGCGTTGTTTGACTTCAGAGATAAATACGCCGCAGACAGTTTAAATAGGCCGTATCGACCACAAAAAGACCACGACGGGTTTGAAACTGGAATCTATTACCAAAGTGTGCCAGGTCTCCACTCCCTCTCTCTGCACAGCCCGTCCTGTATTACACAGCAGATCAATAATGTTGATTAGTGCTTTTAAATGTTTATGCTGCAACATGTTTTTTTTGCAGTGAGCATTTACTGAAGGTTATTTATGAGCTCATTTCACCGTGTATTTCTACACCACCAGGATGATGCTGATTTCATAAATACAGATATGTGCTGAATCATTGATGTGTTCGGTTGTTCACTAATTAATGTTCAATTATCAAGACTACTTTGTTTTTGATTCTGTCTCCTGTCTTTGTTTCCTGGTTACAGCTTTCCTGTCACATGTATGGACAGGATTCAGCAACATTAAATCGAATCAGTATCCAGTCCATAACAGAGACAAATTATCAGCACATGTTGCGGAGCAGAAGACAGTCCGTCAATAAATAAAAACAACATGTGTTCCTTCACTGTTTTCTTCTAATGTCGACTGTTTGAAAAACACTTTGTCCGTTGAACAGATAAATAATTTTTATGGTATTTCTGGCATTATCAGCCTCGTAAAAACACTGTGGCTTAGCAATCATCATGAGAAAATCATCCACAGAGAACAGGATGACAAAACCTGCCCTCCACCGGACAACAGAAGGGATGTAAGAAGTGAAGACCAAAGGAAACCTGCCTTTGAACCAGTGCTACTTTCACTGACAAAAACTGTTGTTCAATGATGAAAATGAGACGGACAAAATCTGTGTTTCATGTTTTGTTGACGAGACAAGAAATGTTAGTGGTGGACTATCAAACATTGAAAGCCGAAAACGACCTTGCTTATAATCATCTTTAAATGCTGTATGAGCAACAGGCTGGGAAACTCCAGTTAATAGTCTGCACCAGGATGTTTCAGTAGCCAGCACAAACGGTCAGGGTCAGCCGTTGGTGAGCTGTGAGCTGTTATTCAGCAGTAAATAATCAGCTGTGTGTGTCTGACTGTGGATGGTGGAGCTGCTGAATAGATTTGTGGAGTTTGTTGGTTGCTGCTGTGGCTGTTAGCAGTTAGCTCTGCTTGTTAGCTGCTGAACGGCATCCATACATAGCATGCATCCAGGCCAGGTATTGAATCTGAATCCCTCAAACTATCAGCACATGTTGCAGAGCAGAAGACAGTCAGTGAGTGAAAAAAAACAACACTTGTTACCTTACTATGTTTTTCTAATGTCGACTGTTTGAAAAACATTTTGTCCACAGAACAGATGAATAATTGTCATGATATTTCTGAAATTATCAGCCAGGTTAAAAACACTGTGGCTTGAGCTGTTCTGGCAGCAGCCCAGTACAACTGGTGGAAATCCATCTTAAAGGTGCTCTGTGGAGTTAGTTATATTTACTGTAACACACCTCCAGACAGCTCCTCATGTTCACTCTGTTGCCTGCTGTTTACTCTGCCACCTACTGACTCTCCCCATCATTTCAGACACCTGCACTAACCCCTTCTCCGCCCTTCTATTCACCTGCTTCCCATTTCCCCAATCAGCCCAGTAGTGTATATATATCAGCTCATCACCACATCGTCTGGTTTGCTCATGCCTCAGCTTTGAGCCCTCTGTCTCTGCCTTCCTGATTCATGGACTGATATTTCTCTGCCAAGCACCTTTCTGGATAAGCTTGTCTGTTCTGACTGGTTACACACTGAGAGGCTTTATATGCACTTTATTTTTTTCCTCCATTGTACACACACAAATAAGGGAATCATGTGCACAATTCTGAAAATGTGAAGCTTATGCATCAACAACAAGCCTTCAGACTGCTGAACTCTCGCACAATTTTCACGTTTTTGCTCAAAAACAAATTTTAAAATCACATTTTTGCAAAACTCAGCACAAATTGCATCCTTCAGCGCAGTTTGGTCACTTGGAAAACACTGGCCTTCAAAATGCCACACTCTAATCACCCATCAGTCACATCTCACATGTTCAAACTCAGACAGACCAATAATGTGTTAGAACAGTTTTTTACGATTGCTTACACACTGAAATTAAAAGTAATACACACTTGCTGAAGCTCAACACAGGATCAAACACTCTACACACATTCTCAGCCTCACACTTTTTGCAAATCGCACCAGTGTTTTGCACACCACCTAACACACTTCTCTACAGCAGACACATCAGTCAAAACTGAAAGCCTGTGTGTTGATTGCTGAACACTGACACACTGCACTCAATCAGCAATCACCAGAACTCAGAATGCACATGTGAAGACACATGTAACAAATCAGATGACACAGAAATCAGCTTGAACGCCATAAATAGGGGTCAGGTTTGCTCTGTGGTGTGCACAACAATGGAGGACAGTTTGGGGGAGGAAGAGGAGAATGAGGCAGAGATGGAAAGGGGATGCTGTGGCCAGATGCACATTGTAGACAGGATAGACTGTGATTGCAATACTGTACTTTATGTTCATGTTATCTTCAGTTCAATAATCAGATTTTGTTTCCTCACTGCATTTGTGTTCATATTTACAGCATGCTACAAGTGAAAATGCCAAAAACATACAGCAATGGTGTTTTTATACTTTGCATATATCATTATAAAAGCAGACATTTTAAAATGGTTTTCGATTTAGCACGGCCGTGTGCAGCTGGCGGTGGAAAGATCTATTTATTTGGTGTTTGTAAAGTTTAGAAGCAAAAGCATCATTTTTAGAGGGGTTGATAGTGTTTGAATGTAGAGCTTGCTTTTGCAAGAGACATAAAATGTTTTGGGTTTTTGTGTGTGGAGTTTTGACAAACAGGACCCTAGTTTCGGGAACTGTGTTTTTGCAACAGTGAAAAACTGAAGCTGTGTATTTTTAGATCTGACAGTGTTGCAGTATTAACTTTTAGTGTGACTGTGAGAAGCTGGGTTGTGAGTTGAGCCCAATGGGAGCTCACTGGATAGACAAATGTGCCTTGTACAATATGTGTGTATTGTCAGTTCTGAAAAGACAGAGCATGGTTTTGGGTGCAGTTTTTCATTTTGCAAGACATTTGTGCAATTTTAACAAAAAAGTTTTGTGTTTAGAGTTTTGACAAACTGCGCTATAGTTTCAGGAAATGTGGAAAAACTGTAGAGTGCATTACATGCTTGGGTTTATTTGGCCGTATGTGGGAAGCAAAAACAAGCTATAAACACAACACTGAAATATCATCATCTTTTCAACAGAGCTGGTAAACATGTTAGCAAACAGCTCACACATTCAGAAGTTACAGAGCAACATGGTGATTCATGAGTCTTTGTGTTTGTGTCATCTGATGAATGCCCAATATTTACTCTCTTTTAGCTCTGTTTTTGTTCACCAGCTACTAAAGGTAATCTATGTCTCTTTAGCTGCTGAATGTTCCTCAGTGTTCATCATTTCACCAACATGGAACACACTCCTGCAGTTTGCGCATGTAATTTCAACCATTTGGAGCATCTCGATTAAAAAATAAAGTGTATCAGAACTTATAAAGCTGGTTCTTAGCTGAGTAGCTGAGATTTTGAATTGGAGGCTAACAAACTCATTGGCCATTTTGTATCAAGTGGCTACCCTGAGAGCTGGCTTAATTCAGCTCTATTCAAAGCTCACTCCTGCACTACCTATCAGCAAACAAATAAAGGAGGTCATAACCAGACACTGGCATATTCTATCTGCTGATGATGTGGGAAAAAAACTGGTTTTCTAATTCTAACTGGTTCTCTAATTTGCCAGACCCAACCAGTATGGAAGCTCCACTCACAGAGCTGATCCCAAACCCCCTGTAGCTAGACGTTTTCAGGAGGCCAGATATCAGCTGCTGCGCTCAGTTTCTGTGGCATTGATGTAGTTCACCCTCACTGCAGACAAACAAAACTTCTTTAGTGTGAAAGTAGATCTTCTCCAAACTGAACAGCCTTTATGTCTGAATAAAACACTTAGTTTGTCTTGTTTTTTAAAGACATGTACCAGCACGGCCCTGTTGGACAGGCTTTGTCATGTTTTGTCTTGTCTTTTCAATCACTCTGTGTAAACTTGTGTTTTATGTACAATTGTATATTCTTATGTTTGGTGTTTCAGGATGTTGTAAATAGTGTAGTACTCATATTTGGTATTTATGCTCCTGCTTCTCAGAGTTGATGTCATCTAATTAGTGGCACCAGCTGACTGATTTATCACACCTGGTAGGACTCTGTGTCTGTATCTGCCCTGCGAAGCACTCGTGTCAGCAGCACTGATGATAGTCAAGCACTGAAACGTTTGCTGATGTTTTTACTCACTCTTTATCTGTTTTGATGCATGCACTTTGTGCACATGTGTCTTAAATTAATAGAATATCTTTGCAATGATCTCAGCTTGTGGACCTTTTTTGGCTTTCTAGCCTAGTCGCACTGGAGTGCGGAAATCTCCTCTAAAGTCCTTTCTTGTGCATCTCTTCATACATACACACAAAGCTGGAAACCTGTGATTGCACTTTAATAAGAGCACATTACAATATGCATCAATGCGGTGGCAACACATTCAGAAAAGTAACACATCTCAAAGCATCAAAAATACCCAAATAATAGAAAACATGAGAACTTGATTCAGACATTATTATCCAAAAGTCAAACACTATATTAGCGTCACACACAGGACACTGTATAATCCATCACAGTGCAGTTTCACTTTCAACGTTTTTTTCTTTTTAACTGTGCAAATCAAACAAACTTGACTCAAGCAGCATCAAAACATTTCCTCAGAACTTCCTCCATATTGAGGGTCATTCAGTGTGACTTCAGTTAACGTCTCTCCTGGACTAAAGGAAAGATGAAACGCACCTTATCCTGTCTGAAGTATCCTTCTTTAGGACTTTTTTTCCTGGGAGGAGACCAAAACTTGTGATCCTCTGATCTCTGCTAATTAAAGTCTTTAAAGTGTTCATTGGTCCCCTTGGCCCCGGGCCCAGGGCTGTGTCCCGGCCGTCCCCTGTACAAACATACCATGAGAAGTGACGTAAAGTAAAGTTTGCCTCCATCCACTGATGACTACAGTTACACATCCCTGTTTCCATGTGAGGCTGTGATTGGACGAGTAGTTAACAGGGCTAACAGTCATTTCCTTAATCTTATTTGTTCAGGGAATATTGGCTCCTGTTTCACTCCACAAAGAGCTTCTCATTTATTAGACTGCTCAGCCTCTGGAGGTGTGATGGCTTTAATTAAACCGTTCAGTGATGAGACCATTTGAAAATCCCTAATGATACAATTTAATATGATTCATCCCCTCTCATTTTAAACTACTGTCAGATAATATTACTCTTATACATGCTGTTCACTTTCAGCTCACATTAAACTACATTATATTACACTATATTACATTATATTGCTGCTGTGCAGGTGCTGTAGGTTCAGCTCAGTCGCCAGAGGACAATGTTGGAATTGTGTGTTTCTGCAAACCATGAATGTTACATCTGCATCTTTCATAGATGACACACCAGAGTTTCTTAAGTGGCATAGCGTATGAGCTGACTTTGTCTTCAGGGGGTTGAGGGGATGGTGGATGTGTGTCACCTACCAAGCTGCAGACCACTGTTCAAGACAAACTGGTCGTCCAACTGGTTGCATTTTAGAGACCCATCATTGCATTTCCCGTGTGGCTTGACAGCCGGCTGTGTTTTTTATTGTGACATTGCTGTTTTCCAGCAGGGAGAGTGCAACCAAAACAAATTATTTTATCCCCTTAAAATAACGGACCTCCTGCAGATGGCCGTGGGAGATCGTTTATTACATGAACTTGTTTAAAGAGATCTAAAATAAGAAGCGTAATAGCTGGAAGATTCATTCTTATCTGCAGAAAGCTAAGGTTTCTGTCTTCCCATTCAGCATGTCATGACATTATGTTACCTTCCCATATGTACATGCTGTGCAAATGTGGTATTTTTCAATAATCGTGCTGGTATTTCCAGGTGATGGCCACGGGAGGTTTGCACAATCTTGGATATATATTGATCTAAAAAAACCCATAACAGCTAAAACATTCATTCTTTTTGCAGCAGACAGCTGAGGCTTCTGTCCTCGCTGTCACAGTGCAAACATAGTATTTCATGATAATTATGCTGGAATTTTCCGCGAAGAGCCACGAAAGATCGTTTGCTTTAACCTGTATAAATATTGATTAAAAAATAAAATAGCTAGAAAATTCCATCTTTTTATCTTTTTACTGCAGAGAGCCAAGGCTTCTGTCTCTGTGTCATCATGTGACATCACTGCGCTACATTGCGTGTGGTGCAAAACGTGGTTCTAGAGGAAAGAGGAACACCTTTTCACTTTGCTTATAAAAATGAGCCGATCTCAAACGAAATAATGTTCACAGTTCAATTAACTTGTGAAGTATTATGAAATATTTCTTCATGTTTCTGTGTTTAAAAACAATTGGATCAATATGTTTTGTGTTTTTACTTTGTAAACATCTTATCTTTGTATGTTTTTTTTAATGACACACTTCAATACTTTTATCAATTATTATGGATTTACACACCCTTTTAGCTCAGGTTGTACAGGGTGTAGGGATGTGAAGCTTTTCAACAAGGAACTACAAGAAATGACATCACAATGAAAAAAAAACAAAACAATGTAGGTAACGGTGGACCATTTCTGTTGTAGAGTTGAAAGCATTAAGCCAAAACAATATTTTCCAAACCATAATTAAGTTGTTTTTGTGTCTGAACCAAACGTTAATCACAGCATTGTTGAAATGTAGTGTCCACACATCCACTACAAAATATCATTCACATGTTTAGGTATCTTTTATTTGCAGAAATGTGCAAAGCTAACCTTTCTTCTGGTGATTGGGTTGTACTGCTCCTCCTGTCAGTTTCTGCAGAGTTTATTTCCTACAGTTCCCAGAATGCATCTCATCAGAGAATATGGACAGTCAACTGTTGTTGATGCTACTGTCAACACATCCCAAGTGCAGAGCCAAACCAACGTGATGACCCTGATGTCTGAGGCTAAGGCTTCAATCTTTAAAAGCACTTCAGATGTCCAGTTTCATTTTCTGAAAAGGTTCAATAATTTCCAAAAAATAATCGCAAACAAACCAGAGGAAACAGTGCATTTTGGGGGCGGACGTTAAATTGAAAATTAATCAAAACCGACATTCAGACCCACTAACCAATGTGATCTTGCTCATGACAGTAATTTTGTTTTTTAATTCTAATACTTTCCCTTGTGTCTGTTCATGCTCTCTCCCCTTCAAAACATGCTGCTGTGTGTGTAGGCACGTGACTCCACCCCCTGCAGTCCCTCCCTGGAAGCAACATGGAGGAGAACTCAAACACTGAGCCAACTGAGCAACTTGAGCCACTTGAACCAAAGAGAAATGCTGTGCCTGTCGTTGGGACACATTTCCGCTCTTATGACAGCGAACAGAGAAAAATCAAAGGTAAACACCGAGGAAAAAACATTTAATTTCACATTCACATTACCAAAGATGAACAGTGCATGGCTCAAAAAAAGAGACTGACGAGCGCCCAGCAACAAGTGCATCCACAAAGCAGCTCTCGATAACATGAAGATGAAAAAGATTTACGAGAATAGTCCATCTGTGTGTTTCCTTCAGTTCTTTTAAAATCAAAAAGATAAGATCTGAACTTTTTCATCAGAAAAAAATATCTCAGCTTGAGCAGTTGAGCATATTTACAGTACAAACGTTGTCAGTGAACTCTGAGGGCAAAAAACAAAAACAAAATAATCCTTCATTAATCGTAATGGAGGGAAAATGTTCAGTTAATCGTGATATAGATTTGAGGTCATGTCGCTTAGCCCGGTGCATTTTCCCATGAGGTGCTCCAGTGAGTATTTGTAGCAGCAGGGTGGTGTGTGTGGGACTGAGTCCAAATAAACTACAGTGTGTGTGTTCATGGTGATGAAGGAACATGTCACCCAGTGACACAGCGCGGCTCACTGATGGGTTTTTAACAACAGTGGAGCTCCATAGCACAGGGGAGGATGATTTATTTTAGGCTGTAGATTCACACAATACTTGACAGCAGATACATTCACTGTGTGTTTGAGTCTGTTTATGGGATTTGTTGACAATAAGAAAAATCTAGAATATCAGCAGGTGGGCACATGAATTTCTTCCAACTGAAAAACATCATAAACTGTCATTTGGTGGATTTCTCCATGGATAATTTTAAACTGGATAAGTATAATTATCTTTATTTCCCCCTCGCTGATGTCATCACTCCTCTCTGCAGCTGAAAACTGGCCTGATATTCTTGAACTGAACATAAACGTGTTTGAGGAATATCACAAGAAATATAGCTAGAATATGGTAAAACACGTAATGTAATAATTTGTTCTGTACTGTCTGTTCCAACACAGCAGTGCCACCTAAAATGCTTCGTCTGGACAGCAGGAACAGCTTCTGCATTAAAGCACGTTATTAGAGAGCGGATGGGGGGGGTGGACTCAGGGGGGCAGACAGGGAGGCTGCAGGTGGAGATAAAGAGGAGATGGAGGAGGGAAATAGAGTCAGGCAGACAAGTAAACAAAAAAGAGTGACGGGGAAAAAAGAAACAAAGACAGAGGGAGAGATGCAAACAGACAAATGGTGAGCCGCCCTGTGAGGCTGTTAACACTCAGAATATTTAATGTGTCTGTAAAAGATTTGATCCAGGGCACTGCTATTGATATCTGACAGTTTAAAATCAGTTGTTGTCCAAGTTACTTCAAACATATGTTTGGTATTTCTGTACTCCAGTTTTTTGTTACTTATCAGCCGACATGCATCACTGTCAGTATCTGCTGAGGAAGTCATCCTCACTGATGTTTTGGACCGGCTCTACTAAAAGCTTGATCATTTATTCGACAGACTTCTTCAGCTCAGACTGTGGGAAAAGGTACTTGAAGTGGACAAGAGATGGCTGTGTCTCAGTTGGGGTTCAATCCTTCATGTCAAGGTCAGACTACATAACGTGTTTGTCCATTCTGAAAGTCACTATGTCACATTATTATGGAGTTGTAAAATCTTGCCCTGACTTGGCTTGGCTTTTTTTGTACCATTTTTGAACCACAAAAATGGTACAAAAGAAATTGCCTAAATTATCAAGAACTGCCTGAAACTATTTTTGCTCACCCAATCAAATAAAAAGTAACCTAGTTGGTTGGGAAAACATCTAATCTGGTCACCATGTCCCGGGGCCCCACATACGTTTATAGTAGGAGAACCTGAGTAGCAGGTACCATGCCAAAAATCTGCATCTTATCTGGGTAAACCCGCCCCTTTGGGAAATTGGCATCTGGCAAATATAAAACCTGTGGGCATTTCCCTATAAGGCCCATTTACAACCCGTATGGGCTTCACAAATGTTGTACAAATGTTGGCTTGGCAGCAAATGTACAGTTGGTACGTTGGCTGTTAGTGGTGATAAATAAGGACATAAAAAATATCCTAACTAACGAGAAATACTCGAGAGGGAGCGGATAAGGATGTTTGACTAACTGCTAGAACATGACTCATAACCGTAATAATGCCTCCAGAAAAGTTGCTGATGCCATATATGCAGCCTCCAAAGTGATGCTGCAGTCTGCCATAAAATGAAAAAGCAACTATGTATGATTAAAACAGGAAGTACAGAGACATTTCAACCATAAGTTGATACACAAAGTGGTGCATAAACATTCACCAGAAGGGAGGAAAGTATTGGATGCTCAAAATTTCTTCAGAAAGGACGACAAGACCCCCCCATTTGTGTGCCCCCCCAATACGGAAACAAAGGCTACATCCTTGGATTTAAACACAGGGTTCTGTCATTGATTTTCCTCATGGCCACAGTCAGATAGATTGGTGTGATTGGATGCACAGGAAGCAGCCATTATCAGAGAGTGGATTATAATTTTTGTGTGATAAGCATTCAGCTAATTCTCTGCTTGGCTGATCAAATTGAATAGTAGTTATTGTCTGTCCCGTTTTAATTACATGTATTCACAGCGGTCTCCACTCCATCCAAAATATCTGTTTCAGACTGTGAAAGCTCAGGTCAGAATGTAACCGCTGCTCTTCTGCTGTTACACGTCTCTGTGACCCCTCAGGGGCTCCGTACCCTTTACAATACAACACAATTAATAAATCCAGGGCTCCCAAACATTTTCATGGACAACATTTCAAAACTTTTCCATGACTTTTCAAGGATTGGCCAGAATGGCCAAGATGGCGCCGACAGAGGGCAACACGCTATGAGCTTCTCTCTCCCTTTTGAGTAGTTTTAGCCCTTGCAATTAGCTTTCTTGCACATACCATCTATTCCACCGTTATTTATGACCGCCAGACTCTACTGGACATCAGACCAACTGTCCAGGACTTGTGTATACCATCGGGGATACCAAAAGACATCGTGTTGAGCCCAGAAGTTTTCTGGAACACTGCCTACAAGTGCCAACTTAACGCCCACCTACTTGGCTTCCCCTTCCGAGGATTCCACCAGCCAATGAGCAATATTTTGGCAACAAGCTAAACAAGCTCCACTGCCGTATCAGGGACCAAAGAGACATGAGGAATTGCTGTGTATTCTTAGCATCAAAAATCATAGGATCACCATTACCCCAAATACAGGACATTTAGAAGAAATGCAAAAAGAAAGCACTTTGTATTTTAAAGGACACGAGTCAACCAGCACACAGCCTTTTCTCTCATGTTCTCTCAGGGAAGCGTCTGCAGAGCATCAGAGCTCGGACCTTCCAGGAGGAAGGATTATTTATTTTATATGCTCCTATTATTTTATTCTTAGGGTATGTGTTTTTATTCATTGTATTATTAATAGGTTTTAAGGACTGAGAGAGAGCCAGGATTTAATGTATTTCATTGCATTGAATGTACACTTTTCTTTTTTTAATGTACGTGACAATAAACTTGAACTCGAACTCGAACATGAACTTGAGGACCCATAATAAAATTTTCATTTGGGAAAAGCATGCTCTTCGCTGTATCTGCTGTACTTGCTGGCCTGGTTATCAACTGCAAGAAAGTCTTGCTTCTCAAAGCAAACGCTGCCACATTACGTCACATAAACATGTAACGTCAAAAAAACGGAGGCTGGGCTGGTATAATCGTGCAAGTTTTCCATTTGTATCAAGCATCAAATAAGTTGTTTGGGTCTTACTGGACATGCTGCATACGTCAATGCAACTTGTGCATCACAATGTTGCCGCATATTTGCACTACATTATGTTGACCAACTTGCAGAAAATAAATTTGCCGTTATGTCACATGACATGGAAGGTCATCCCCGGAAGATTACTGTTACACTTAATTTCACTACAAACAACTAATTCCATGACTGATCCAAGCCTGGAATATAAGACTGTAAATTCCATGACTTTTTCAGATTTTCCTTGACCCAAGGAACCCTGTAAATTAAGTCATGCTCACTAATGTAAATGTTTCTTTGACCAGATAATTAAACTTTGAAGCCAAGGTTGCTCTGAGACTTTTTTTAACTTGATCATCTTGTTCACTACTGATGAAGAGCTGCATAAATCAACAGGCCAACATCCAGTTGCAGAGTTCAGCACTGATGATGAGTATTTCATGATTGTATTAAATGCTGAGCTGAAATCAACGAACAACCTTCAGATATCTTAAAAAAAAACACCTACATCTGCTTTTTATACTTTTACTACCACTTAAATTTTGCTGTGCAATCCCATTTTTTTAAGACCTCAATAAATAAACCTTGTGAACTTGTCAGTAAAATTGGCTCCTGCATCATGTAGTTGCCATGGTCACATGACAAATCAATGCTCAGCTCAGATGGCAGAGGAAAATAGCAGTGTGCTCATGATAGTGAACGCCCCTGCAGCCTGCCTTTACAATTATTTGCTGTCTGATAGCACATTTACAGCTGTTAGAGCATCACTTCCCTCTGTACAGACAGGATCCCTCCTTAAAGGAATACCTGATCTGCAAATGATCATGTTTTTTACATTTGTGTTACCTGTAATTTGTGTTTTTATCTCACGTCTCCACAGTGATCAATGACAAACAACATGAACATTCTTAATGAATTGAAGCAAAAAGGGTCCATGTTTGGATTTAACATGCAAAACTATCTCAAACCATTCATTTACAAACTCCCACTATAATTCAAGTCTCATGTAACGGAAGTTTAAATATACAGTCCCTCCAGGATTTAGTCAGCTGTTTAGGGGAATGTTGTGGCGTGAAATGATTGCCTGACTTCATGGCAGCATTTCTAACAAAGTTGCGATGCCCGTTGAGATGTATTCAGGCTGTTTTTTTTTTGTTTGTTTGTTTTTGCAGAGCAATTAAATATTGCAAAAAATTGTTGTGATGCTTTCTTGGATATGGAGCCTATTATTATGAGCATTCAGTGTTTCCTACAGAATTAGAATCTATTTGTGACAGTGGGCTGAGTGCTGATCGCCGATGATAAGCTGTTGCTGCGTTCTCCTCCTGCTCTCTCTATCCAATCAGCACAAGCTGCTCAGAGCTCATTTATGCTCATCGTTAAATACAAAGACGGATGGAGCCTTCTGTCCATACTCAGTGTTCATTTCTTTTGTATTTGTGCGTGTTTACTGAAAACATGCGGATCTTGATGAAGCAGAGCCGAACCACCAGAGATGATGGAGGCAGTACGGCATGGTTCAACTGAGATACGACCAAGGAGATGATGAAGAGATTCAAATAATGCCAGAAGAACAAATCTGTAATATATTCTCCGAAGTTTATTTCTTCTGTACACCACCTTAAATATGGAGTGTAGTTTAACTCTGACGGGAAAAAAAAAACCAGGCCTTTTCCACAACTTCAAGGATTTAAAGAAAACCTTGATCATCCACAGCTGACAAACTGTCGTCAGGCTGTTGTCAAACTGTTCATACATTTTCCAACAAAAAGCAGTGCACCCAAATTCATACATATCCCGCAAATATTAAAAGGCTGCAATCACGTGACCAATGCGGCGCTGAAGTCAACAAGGAACTGACCAAGAGGTCCTTGTAAGGAGGCAGGTTTTGGTGGTGGATGGGTCACAAAACCAAGGACGTTCTGCTGCAGACACGTGTTCACAACTGTGTGAACTTTGAGTCATTTTAAGGTACGTCCTCACCATCATTATTTACCTAAACCTAACCACAGTGACTTTATGTGAAAGACGTAATGTCATCCCTGGGGTGTTAATTCATAGACCATCACACACATCTTTGAGGATTAGTTGTGTACTGACATGTTTCAAAACAACATTTTATTGAAAGTGCATGTGTTTGTGAAGCACTGAGCACAGGAGTGGATAAATGAGACTTGGTTTTTACTGCAAGAGTTGTGTGAGAGTTTTGATACAGTTTTTTGCTGTTGTTAAACTACTCAGCATTTACTTCAATTTATGAACAATGTAGTTCTCTTTTGGATTCTTGATTCCCCGTGGAGGAATGCCAGAAAAACGAAGTTTTCTGGCATTACGTAGTACGCAGTAAGGGAGTGATGTACAAATGGTCATTTTGCAGGTGAAGTATTCCTTTAACACTGATGAAACTGTTCAGCTGCTGGTGGAGACGGTCCCTGAACCTGTCTGAACTTTCAGTGAGTGTATTTCGATAATGTCTGTGTTCATCTTTCCACCAGCTAATGACATGATGTAACAAGTTTCGAGGAACCAACAGCTGTCCAGCCACCCTGCGCGCCACCACAGCTCTTTACTGTGGGCATACTGACAGCCTCCAGCAGGTGCATTCAGACACTTTGACGCCTGCTTACTTGCTATAATTCCATTTCCACTTAATGCTGATTGTCTATTTAAAGAGCTAAGAGCCCTGAGTGACAACCAGTACTTAGACTGCCCTGAAACCTGTCCTGTCTCAGCCTCTGATGTTGCTTAAAACAACAATTATTTCTATATAAGTGTGAGGAAAATTGCTGCAGTCTGGGACTTGATGTGTGCACCCATAAGAGAACATTTATTATATGATTATGAGACTCAATCATAATTTTCCAATACAGAAACATGAAACATGCCTGGCGTCGAAAAACACATCAAATATTTTAAAGAGGAAAAAAAGACAACATTAAAATGTAATCAAAGTACGTCACATAATAATCTTTTACTGTAAGTGGTTGTTTTGAATATGCAGCACGTCAGTGTGTGCACACTCACTTCACCAGCTGTCAGGTCATGCCAAAGCAGCAACACGAAGCACCAATACTTTACACAGGTCTGTTAGTCTGTGCATCCACCAGGAAACATCAGCTTCTTTGGTGACTCATTTTGTAAAGGAAAGAAACTGTTGCATGTTCAAAGCTTGGAGGGGTTTGGGCACTTGTAGCACGACATCTAAGAATGGCAGCAGTTATCTTGTGCGGTGAGAGAAGTCAGATCATCCCAACACATGAGGCTGCATTTTGTAAGGTCACAGTGACCTTGACCACTGAGAATCAAATCTAATCAGTTCATTCTTGAGTCCAAGTGGACGTTTGTGCCAAATATGAAGAAATTCCCTGAAGGCCTTCTTGAGATATTGTGTTCACAAGAATCAACTAAATAAAGTCACAGTGACCTTGACCTTTGACCATTAAATTCTAATCAGTCCATTGTTGAGTCTAAAGGGACATTTGTGCCAAATTTAATGAAATTCTCTTCAGGCAATCTCGAGATCTCGCGTTCATTAGAAAGGGACAGATGGACGGAGTGACAACCTGAGAACAGCCTCTGACTCTGGCTGTCTCTGGCACTAAAGATGAGCGTTACCCAGAGAACCTGAGGGATGTTATATTGTCTATGAATAAAGGGGGTGTTCATTCTAAATGTCCAACTTTTTATTAACATCTAAATTAAATAACATGTTAGTGAAATGCCTCCCTGTCGTATGTAATGTTCAATTAAATAACGCTTTATTTCAAAGGTCCGTAATTACTTATTATTTATCTCCTGGAATGTAATTTGGTACTAATTACAGGTTAGGGTAAAAAGAGACAGTGTTCAATCAGTAAACCTCCAGTTAGTTCAGAATCCTTATGAGAGTAACCTAAAGAGTCTTTTTGTTTAGCTCCAAAGGACATGCACAAACATAATAAGTGCCTACATGCACACAGCAACACAGCATACATGGAGAATTAATTCTGCTTGGCTTTATATGGAGAAGGAAATAGTTATCTTCCCTGAAATTAGTGCTGAATTACAGCAACTGAGTAATACTCAGTCTTCTGAGGAGCACCACGGCTTTAGACTCTACACTCAGCCGCATCCCATTCCAGTGTGGGCTGAAGTGTCGCAGGTGAAGCCATCAGAACTGCACCGTTTGCCAGAGGCCCGGCGAGGCAAGACCCTGGCCTGGAGCCCAACACCCTCTGAGAATATGGCTGACTTCCTGCTAAGAAGATGGACTCAACTCTTACGTTATCTTTTCAAGGACCAGAAGCAGGATTCCACACTAACTTTTTACTCCCAAAAAATTGTGAACAGTATACATACTTTGTGTGTGTGTTTCTTCTCTTTGTGTGCAGTGGTGGAATGTAACTACGTACATTTACTCAATTACTGTACTTTCATACAAGCTTGCAATACTTGTATTTTATTTTAGTATTTCCATTTTATGCTACCTAATATTTCTACCCCACTACATTTTGGAGGTAAACATTGTACTTTTTACTTTGCTACACTTTAACATTAGTTACTCAGATTCAGATTAAATCAGCTATAAATTATAAAAAATTATACTATACTATTATAGATGAAGTCACCCAGCAGTGAATAAAGTCATCAAAATGAGCTCCACCTTTACCAGCTGCAACATTAAAGTGATGGACACATTAATGCATCAATAATAATTATGTAATGATAGTAGTAGTAATAATAATAATAATAATAATAATCAAGTATATACGGTATTATTATGAAATGCGTCAATCTGCATGCATTTTGTACTTAAATTATATTTTGAAGCTTAAACTTGTGCTTTTAGTTGAGTAAGACCTTAAATGACTTTTTACTTGTAACAGAGTATTTTCACATTGTAGTATTGTTACTTTTACTTGAGCAAAATATGAGAGTGCCTCTTCCCCCACTGCTGGTGTGTAATTATGATGTGAAAACCTTGGACTGTTTAAAATAATGGACATATCTACCGTGACATCATCCTATTGGTTACTGTTCCAAAGCCTCCATTGCAATCTTGTTGGAGTTAATTACGTAACTTTACGTTAAGGATGTGACATCATTTGTGGGGCGCTAATACGTAGGACATCATATCAACCATTGTATGGAGATACAGTGAACTATGATGTGAAAATCAGTGGAGGACTATCAGGCCGTTCTCAGAATTTTTTGTACGTATTCCTACGAAAAGCAGTGTGCCTACATACATGAATGTGTATTGTGAAAGGCTGCGATCACGTGATAAGGAAGCCGTCCTGAGCGCCTGTAAGATGGCAGGTTACAGTGGTGAATGGGTCACAAATAAATTGACTTTCATCTAAGGTCATCCGTGCAGAGAAGTGAGCTTTGAGCCATTTTAGGGTACATCCTCACCATGTTTCTTTTCCTAAACCTAATCACAGTAACTTTTATTGCCTAAACCTAACCTCCATAACTTTATCACACAAACCCTTCTATGAGAATACGTTGGGACTGTGGTCGTGAAAAACACGGAGCCTACTGCATTAAATATAAAGTCTTCCCTTTGCTGACTCCAGTGGACATTTAAGTCACAGCGGGGGGTCCAGTAGCTTACTAACATCGTTCTCAGCTGCTCTGTCATTACTAGCTGCCATGCTAACATTAACATTAGCTATCTCAGTTAATGCAAAGTGCAGAGCCTTGTTTGAAATAAATATTAATAGGCTTCATTTTTGCTGAGTCTGAATGTGTAACGTTACCTGAAAGCCTGCCGTACTGATACTTTTCTACCATCGTTTTTAGTGTTTGAACGTTCAGTAGCTCATGTTCGGTTGTAATTTTTACACACACACTGTGCTTGTAAATTTTTCTGGTCTGCACATACCTATTTTTAGGCACAAATGCATGTGAAATACTCTCACTGACAAGCCCTGACCAGGAGCTGATTAGCCTTGGCACCCCTTAAATCCATGAAACCCATATAGAGTGGATGGGCAAACAGAAAGTGGAGCTACAGTAGCACGTTCCACAAGAACCAAACAGAGCTGTACCTGGTGAACACAGAGACCAACAGAGCCACAAAGCAAACATTTACCAAACAGATTCTCCTCCACACAGGGAGATATTTTGGTTTACAAGGCTTTGAGTCATTTATCTTCTAGAACTGCATTCCATTCATGTCCAGAATAGTCGTAGCAGGAGTTAGGAGAGAGACCATCCTGTAACTGGAGAGTCAAACGTCCAGTCCTGTGGTACCAAGCATTCTCAGAAATGTCCCTGGATAAGACATGGACTCACTCATGTCCCTGGGGATGTTGCTTGGTGTCTGACCCTCCTCTTCAAGAGGCGAGAGACAAAAGGACAGGCGTAATTCCTCCTCTGTCCCTGGATCAATACCGCGTCACTGAACAGATGAAAATGGCTTTTAAGGTCGATCAATGATGAGCATTCCAGCAGCAGAGAAACAAGCTTCCACAGCGGACATGCTAGTGTGGTGTCCATGCTGTCAACAAGACTGTCTGTCCTCTCAGCCTTGGACTTGTGATTGTTAAACTTTTGCAACCTTTGCAATTTTAACCTCCTCCAACACCTTAAGTAAGATATATACGTTTTGCAAACACTGTGGCTGTAGAAAATATCTTCAGTTTGGGGCTTTTTGATTCCCATTTGATGTCTGAACTCATATTTCCAAGAGGCACTTTTTGTTTGGCTGCCAAGTTGCAGATGCAGATGATGAAGTCCAGTGTAATGAGAGCAACTAGTACAATCATTTGAGGTCTGCAGAGTTTCCTCCGTCCATCCACACAGTCTGGACTCTGCATCAAAGCACAGCTCCTGGTCTCAGGAGTCTGAATGTCTGCAGGGCTCCTATGATGACATGAAGCTGAAAACCACACAGCCTCACACTTCACAGAGCCACCTCTTGTCTGTTGGAGTTGCCATTGGCTGCCGGTGCAATGACAGCTGCGGTGGGCGTGGTCTTCTTGATAGAGGTGAGGCGGATGTGGGAGGTGCTATGCAGGTAGCTGGCCTGGCGCTCAGGGCGGGGACCTCGACCACATCGCAGCTGACTGAGGAGAAAAAGACATAGTTAACAGTGCACAAAGTCCTAGATGATCTTTGCTTCAGATATCTTCATTACAGATTTTAGAGGTTTGATTTTACTCCACGGGGTCATAATGATAAAACTGAAAAACTAATGTACTCCTTTAATTACACATACTTTAACTGAATCACAATGTAGTTCTAACAGAATAGTTGCATGTGGAGATATTTGGTGTGGTACATGCTGTTAAAGCATAATTCTTGAACAAATGGAGCAAAAGAACATGGTCTGCCTCCATTCTGGTTTTCATTATCAAAAACATATTAATGCTTTCCATTTTGGTAAGGTGACATTCAGACTTTATCTTCTCTTCTCTTTCTTTAATCAGAAATTGGTTCTTTTTGTGCCCTTTTCATTCCAATACTTTTGGACTTGCAAACTCTGAAATATGGTTTTCAGAAATGGCACCTAAAACCTAGAAAATAACAAACAGCGAAAAAAAAAACTAGAAATAGCACAGGTAGGACAGACAAAGAAAATACAAGAAATAATAAGAGCAAAAAGAATAGAACTTAGAATTGAAAGCAGATTAGATAGAGTTGCACCAGGCTAAAGTATTTGGTCCATCACAAGGAAAGGGTGACATTCCAGGACAGGTAATGCAGTCGGTACATTTACATGACATTAGAAAAAAAATCTGTATTTTGTGTTAGTAAAGCTTTCAATTTACTGGTCCATCTACATCCCAACCTCACCTATGGTCATGAGCTCTGGGTAATGACTGAAAGAATGAGGTCATAGACACAAGCTGCTGAAATGACTTTCCCCCAAAGAGTGTCTGGGCTCAGCCTTAGAGATAGAGTGAGGAGCTCGGACATCCAGAAGGAGCTCAGGGTACAGTTCTGCTCCTTCACGTTAAAAGGAGTCAGTTGAGGTGGTTCTGGCATCTGATCAGGATTCTCCTGGGTGCTTCCTGTTAGAGGGGTCATATGGACAAACTTTGCCAGCCAAAGAAAGGAGGGGGTCTATCACTGCTAAACATAAAACATTATGGTATTTCTTTTGAAATGGCTTAGCTTGCCAGACACTGGGACGGATCAAATGCTGATTTGGACTGGATCCTGATTGAACAGGAACTTACTTCTCCTGTTAAACCCACTGAGGCTCTTACACAAACGATAAAAAATGAGAATAATAATAGTGTGATAAATCCTATTATAGCTCATTCAAGAATAGTTTGGAAAGAAGAACATAAAAAATGTTAGAATTCTCATAATATTCAAAACTATCCGGCCATATGGCACAATCCTTAAATATAAATAGGTAGTCAGATAATCTATTGAGCTGAGTCGTTAAGAAAAGGTATCAGAATATTAGATGAGGGCAGTTTTCTTTCATTTAATAGGATGAATGAAAAATTCAACCTGGAAGGACAAGGCTGCTTTTGGAAATATCTACAGATTAGAGACTGTAATCAAGATAAAAATGTAATAGAGTGCAAAGTGCAGCTGCCAACACTGTTCCACAAAGCATCACAGTGGTATGAAATATGTCCCTGGATAAAAAACAATGGTTGTGGTAAGCTACGGATGATATGGGAGAAAGATTAGAAAACATGGGAAGGGATTCTTTCCAACATTGGGGAATATATCAGAGAAGCATAAGTGCTATATCGCAGGCAACTGGACTTGCTTGTTTGCTATCAGAGAAGCCAACTTTATTCAATATTAAATAATTCACAGATATAATCACACTCCAATGACAATCAATAGAACGGGCCGACTTAAAGATGATCTATGTTGGAAATGCAGAAAAGAAGGTGGCACATGTATGCATGCATTGTGAGTGTTAAAATGTAAACTGCCCACTATGATTATATATATTATTATTATTATTATTACAGACTATGTCTGCATGGTGACAAAACTGTGGTGCCGACAGATTCACTGGATATATATATGGAGGGAACAATGTGATCATGTAAAGACACTGATGATGAGGTATAGTACACATGTAAGTGTGTAACTGAAGAAATAGTAAAGGGACTGCACTTGTATAACACCTTTCTAGTCTTCTGACCACTCAAGGTACCTAAATGCTACATGTCACTTTCACCCATTTATAGAAATATTCATACACCAGTGGCCGAGGCTGCTACAAGATGCCACTTGCTGCACCTGGTGTTCAGTATCTTGATCAAGGATACTTCGATGCACGGGCTCGAGAAGCTGGGGTTTGTTGATCCTCCGATTGGTGGACAACTCTCTACCTCTGAGCCACAGCCCCCCTATAACTGCCTTTCTCATATTAATGTCTGTTCATTTTGTTTTTGATTGCTGTTTTATTTCGTTAACGGTTTTCATGAACTTGAGTTTGATTGAACCAAACCAAACAGGGCAAGTGTGAAAGCATCCTGAGAAGCCGTTTCTTTTTTGGTGATGGTGGTTGTTGCACAATAAACCAACGATCTCCATGATCTTTACCCACAGTTTAACAAAAGCACATTTATTAAGCACTGCAAACGTTGCATCAAGCATTAGGTGTCTGCATATATGGTTCGGTTACTGAAACATGGTTTGGTATGATGCAATATAACACCATATTGGAGGTGGCTGATGGAGGGACTACAAAGCATTTTATAGACTGAGAATGAAACAGAACATAACAGAATGTGACTTCACATACTGTGTGTTCAGAAAAAGAGCCGCACTGTTTCTCAGTGGAGTAGAGGCATAATCAGAGGAGCTGTGAACACCCGAGCAGCCTCACAGCGGGAGGAGACCATGTTGACCTTCCATATTACTGGATAACTAGTGACGGTCCCCACCCTAAGCTGAGCTGCACCACCACATTAAAGTTTTCTTTAAAACAAAAGGATGTTTACGTCCAGTGTTTCAAACCACAATACATCCTGTGTGTCTTTGAGACCAGTGTATCAAAGGCATTTTCATCCTCATAAAACATTTACAATGCCTACTTTCTAAACATTTGAAATCTCCGCAGGGTTCCTTTAATCTGACTGCCACAGCATGTGGTCAAAAAGACAAAGCAAGATTTAAAAAGCTCACAAAACACAGCTCACGGTTGTTTTGTAACAATGGTGCAACATTGTCTTTCTGTTTTATTTAATTATTATTTGAAATAATTATTAATTAAATTGTCATCTTATTGTTTTCCAGACTCTTTCACTATTTGTTTTCTCAAGATACTGCAGAGTAAACTGTCCTGTTGAGAGAAAGAACAAAGCTGTGATGAAGGCCAACTGCTGCATCGCCTCACGTCACCTGTGTCTCGGCCAAAAACTTGTTCTAAAGACACACCGCAATGACTACAGCCGATGGCCAACTAGCTCATACGTTCTGCACCGTCATGTGAGGAAATATCTCTCCATAACAGCAGCAAGTGTTGACAATGTTGAAAGAACAAATGATATTTAATGAGTGCTAGCGAATAATAACACAAACAAAATCAAACTGTTTCTGCTGACAAGCTCAGTGACTAAAAAAGTCATCTTATCAAGTTTGTTTTGGTCTCACTGCCTCTTGAATACATCATCACCGACACAACAAAACAAACTAGTGTGACAGATGCTCACTGATGGCCCCACATTGATCAAGGGCCAACTGCAGGCTTTTTGTGTCAGGGCTGTTCAAACTGGACTGACTTCTTGCTTGAAAAACAATTGGTCTCAGGATACGAAAACTTTTTCACTTACTGGCCAAGTTAGCTAGTAGATGGAAAAATCCACCAGCCAGGCATATTTTTTAAGAACTAAAATAATGAATTGCGTTTTTTGTTTCATATACATCTGTTTCAGTACATTTCATTTATATAATATGGTATTGTGTTGAATACAAATTTACATACAAAAGAAGCCTGATGAAACTCTGAAGCTAGCTGAGTTTTCTTGTACTCATATAAGGCTGGGAACAACAGCAACATTTCACAACAGTAATGTTCAAATTCACCGACAAAACAATAATCTTATACCAGACACGTATTCCCCACAATTACAACATGATGCCGTTATTAGCACAAGCCTATGGCATTTTATATTGCATAAATTAGCTGAGCGGCTAGCTAAGTTTTTGTCTACTCATATAAAGCCAGGATAAATTACACACAGGACTAAAGATCCCATTGTGCGGGGGCTTTGTCTTCACTATTTATGTTTCATATCTGTTTAATGAGGTATATAAAAGCTTTGTTTCCACTGAGGGGGTTGGTTTCAGCTTACAACAATAGGAGGTCTCTGTTGCTGCAACACGTAATGATATATCTTGAGAGGTGCACATCAGGCTACGGCATTGGGTTGCCTTTGCATCTACGCGGAGCCTTAGCCATAGGTACGGCATTGATTCAAAGCAAGAGTATAAATCTCGCTTAAATGATGTGAAACAAAAAAGAGTCACACTGACTGCTGGATATGCTGTCAACCTGTTTCAGACTTTATAAAAAAAACTGTGCCACAAGAGTGTGTGTGTGTGTGTGTGTGTGTGTATGTGTGTGTGTGTGTGTGTGTGTGTGGGTGTGTGTGTGTGTGTGTGTGTG